>CAUYRB010034197.1:0-102494 GCA_963574695.1 Propithecus perrieri | reverse complement strand
AATGCCTGAAGCTACCAACAGCTGGAAAAGGCAAAGAAGGATTCTCTCCTACAGCCTTTGGAGGGATTGCAGCCCTGCTGACAGCTTGCTCTCAGCATTCTGGCCTCCAGACTGAGAAAGTACATTTCTGTTATTTTAAGCCACCAAGTTTAAATTCGTGGTAAATTTTCTACAGCAACCATAGGAAACTGATATACCCTGCTAAGTCAGAGCAGTAAAATAATCAGCTTTCTGTTTTCTTTGAGTACTGAAGAGATAGCTGGAGAGTAAAGTAAAATAAAGCATAAACTTCATAGCAAAACTTACTAAGACTATTAAAAAAAAGGAAAATTACAAATCATTATCACTCATGAACATACTGAAAAATCAGCAGCAAAATATTTACAAAGTAAATCCAGAATATACCAAAAGACATTATTACATTATCAGAAAGTGGGGTTTACTTCAAGAATGTAAATTTGGTTCAATATTTGAAAATAAAACAAGATAATTTGGCATATAAACAGATTGAAGAAGAAATGCCACATGACCTACTCAATAAATGAAGGAAAATATTTGACTCAAATAAATGGAGAAATATGCACTGTGTATGTTTTTAAAGACTCAGTTCTCTTCAATTTGACCTATAGATTTAACAAATTTCCAGCAAGTTTTATGGAGAATTTGGCTGATTCTAAAATGTATATGGGAATTTCAGTGATGTGGAATTGTCATAATGATAGATAAATAGACCAATGGAAAAGAAAATAGATTATCCACGACTAGACCCTAATATACACATACATACACACATATATATACTATACATATAACTATTATAGAATATATATTATATATGTTATATATATGTATAAATATATATATAATGTATTTAACAAAGGTACAAAGGTTACTTAATGAGAAAAAAATAACCTTTCAACAAATGGTGTTGAAATAATTGGATACTTGTAGAAGAAAAATGAAAATGGACTTCTATCTCATGTCTACACAAAAATTAATTTGAGATGGATCCCATAGTTGAATGTAAACATTAAAACCATAAAGCTTCTAGAACAAAATAGAAGGGAATGTCTTTGCAAACATGGAGTAAGCAAAGATTTCTTTGACAGGAAAGCAAAACACTAAGAATAAAAGAAAATTTGACAACTTGGGCTTCATCAAAATTAATTTCCACTTTTCGAATGACATCATTGAAAAATGAAGAGTCAGGCACAGACTGGAAGAAAATATTTGCAAACCCATGTCACAGAAAAAAACTTGTATCCAAACTATATTAAAGTAAAAAAAAAACTTCTATAATTCAATAATATAAAATCAAACAAGTTAATAAAAATAAACAGAAATTTGGAAAGCCACTTTACTGAGGATTATACGTAAATGACCAAGTGCATGAAAATGTTCTTGGCATCCTTAAATAACAGGGAAATACAAATTTATACCATAATGAGGTGGTGCTATATACCATAAGAATGGCCAAAATTTTTGAAAGAGTGAAAAATTTCAAATATTGGCAATGTTGTTGATCAAGTGGAATTTTCATACTTTGCTGATGAGAGTGTAAAATGGTGCAGTCACTTTGGAAAGTGACTAAAATGTTAAACATAGAGCTACTCTATGACTCAACAATTCCACTCTCAGGATTTTCTCAAGGGAAATCAAAACATATGTCCATGAAAGTTTTGTACAAAAATGTTCAGGAAGCTTTACTCAGAATAACCCAAACTGGAAACAACTCAAACAGCCATCATTAGATAAATGAATAAATAAATTTTTGTATATGCTTGAAAATGGGTTCCTATTTGGCTATAACAAGTAGTGAACTAATGATAGATACAGCAACAGGGATAAATCTTAAAAACATTTTTTTCAGCGAAAGAAACCAGATACTAAAAAGTACACACCATATGACTCCATTTGTTGAAAGTTCTAGAATAGGCTAAGTTAATTATAGTGACTTAGATCATTTTTTGGTATAATCAGAAAGTAGATGGGGAGAAATGACTAGAAAGGAACATTAGGCTACTTTCTGGGATTTTAATTTTATCTCGATTTGGATGGCTATTATACTGCATGTAATTTATCAATATTTATCAAAATGACACTTAAAATCTATGTATATTATGGAATATAGTTTTACCTCAACTAAAGTTGGTAAGCAACTTTATCAAACATGAGATAGCATATAGAAATTAATACTAAAATTAAGGCAAAGAAATCAAGGTAGAATACATTTCTAAATAATGTTAAAATAAAGTAAATTAATATAATACATGTATAACATAAAATCATATGGACTCCTTAAAGGTAAACCACAATTTTGGCTCTTAAGTTTGCCAAGTAGGGGTGAGAAACAGGGAGTGTGAACACGTACTTCAGTTACACTGAAGACATTAAAAACAGACATTTACCTGGGGAGCTTCATGGAAAACACAAATTCTTAGGACCTACATGGTCCCTATTCTGGTTCAGTATGTCAGGGGAAAGGTCTGAAATTCTGCATTTTGAAAGTTTCCTTTGGTGATTATCACACCTAGTTTGAAATTTGCTGAGTTATACAATTCATAGAACCCATAAGATAAATCAATTATTCGGGAAAAGCTCGGTAATTTCTGATACTAAAAATTAAATTTTTAATTAAATTTTAAATAGGCAATTTTGCATCATTTTATGTGTCTCCATTCTTGTTCTATATTAAAAAAAAATTCTTTAGGTGCTTTATATATCAGAGTAGGCTTTTCTCACTATCCTGGCCAAATCTACTTTTCCTATTTCTGTTCTTGGGATTAATAGTTACCATCTACCTACTTTCCTCAATGGGAAACTTCAGAGTCATATTCACTTCTAACTGTCCATCAGGCTGAACTTCAGTCACCCACCTAATCCTGTTGATTCTGCATGGACCCACTGCTACCAACTCACTTCGGGTCCTAATTATCTCTGCCCTACCTGGTTGTATGGGCATCCTCCTGCCCATATTTCCTCATTTCAATCAAACCACCAGAGTTCTTACTTAAAACCTTACCGAAAACTGCTGTCTTTCTTTTTTTCTTTTTCTTTTTTTTGGACAGGGTCTCATTCTGCCACCCAGGCTGGAGTGCAGTGGCGTGATCATTGCTCACTGCAGCCTCAAACTAATTCCTAGGCTGAAGCGATCCTCCTGCCTCAGCCTCCCAAGGAGTTGGGACTCAATGCCCAGCTAATTTTTTTATTTTTCTATATTTTGGTAGAGGCAGGGTCTCACTATGTTGTCCAGGCTGGTCTCGAACTGCTGGCCTCAAGCGATCCTCTTGCCTTGACCTCCCAAAGTGCTGGGATTATAGGTCTGAGGCCACCATGCCTGGCTTGTCTTTTCATTTTTGATAAAATAAAGTACAATCTCCTTGGCACCATATTTAAAATGCTTCTTACTTCTTGTGTCTTATCAACTACCTTTCTTGTTTCATTCCTATTACTCCTGCACAGGTCCCCATGCCACCGACATATGAGCTTCACTATTGCTGGAACTAGCTGGGCTTTAAGAAAAAATACAACACCTCTATTTCTGCACTTACTAGATTATTTATTTATGTCCCTGTCTGTCCCACTAGAACCTGAGTCCTTCAAGTTAAGAGACAATTTTGCTCACATTATCTAGTCAGTGGAATTCCTTTTGCATAATTGTTTCAAAGTATCCATGTTTGATTATATTAAAAGCTTTGATTTGGGACCTCTAATATTAAATATTCATTATCCTATTTTACAACAAGCTCATCAAATGATCCTTTTTTTTGTAATGATCTATTTTACTTTTTGTAATGATCTATTTTACTTTGGCGGTATGAGGAAGTTACCAACGAGAGGAGTAGTAAGTAAAAAAAGTCATAGCTGTGAGTGATGCTTTGGAGACAGGGTGGTGTTAGGTAGAAACTTTACAGTTCAATTATGGGCTCTGGAGCCCAGCTCCGGACTGAATTTCAGCTCTATAATTTATCATTATTTGACTTCACCAAGTTACTTGGACTATCAGTACCTAATTTTTTTTAAAATTGGGAGCAATCCAACACTTTGAAAATGCCTTTTAGATACTAGGTCCTATTCTAAGTGTTGTGGATAGAATAGTAAAGAAGACAGACAAATTGTATGCCCTAGAACACTTTATATTCTACTAATTATTTCAAAGATTAGCTGTGAAAATTAAGAGAAATAATAGATATAAAATACTTAGCACAGTGCCAGACACATAGTAAATGCAAAGTAAATGTTACCCATCATTATTATTATCATTAATTAGTGATAGCAACATCATGATTATTATTTCTAAACTGACAGGCATGGTATCACATCACCAATGTGCCATTAACTTCCTTTAGTTTAACTCTACAAGTCTTATTTCTGGGTATAATCATGTCCCTTTTCCTGCAGGTGGTTCAGCTCACTATATCTTCCCTAAAACCTTGGATTAGTTAGCTCTGACATGAAATTATGAGAATTTTAGCAGAGACAAGGAGTATTACACAGAATAAGTCTCCTTAATTCTGAATCCATGCACCTGCTCTGTCTGCTTCTGTGAACCCCTTGCTTCCTACGTGCGGTGCCCTCTGAATCCAGTGTTTTGTCTTGTCCTTTACGCGTCCCAATTCTCACGTGCCTGCTCACCCAGTGTCATTCTTACAGCTGGCCCTGGCCTCCATTATCTGTGGTTCCTGAACTTTGTCACTGCCTTGATTTTAAAGCACCGTACTCTCCTGCAGTTTGATTTTGTGTGTGTTTAGCACGTTGAATAACAACCTAGTCAATGATCATCAACCAGCCTAAATTAAGCATCATTCTGGATCCTGTGATGCCGGGTGTCTAACCTCAGACTCTTTCACTTTAATAGCAACACTCACTGAGGTTTTACTGACTGCTGTGCGTATAACAATGTAAGTAATCATGACCACATTTCTTTGAGATAGGTACGATTATCATTTCCATTTTACAGATAAAGAAACTGAAGGATAGAAAGGTTAGACAATTTGACAAAGTTTTACAGTTACTAAGCTACAGAGCTGGGATTCAAAGCTGTTCGCTCTGGCTCTAGAATCTCTGTTCTAAGTTATCACAAAATACTGTTTCTCACCTGACTTGAGGGTGACAGAACAGAGTTTCACAGCCTATATCTTACATATAGTTCAAGTGTGTTTCATTCTGTCAAATGAGTATTTAAAAATATTGTGTGGTAGGCATTTGTCATTTTGGGCTACCCAGTGTCATGTCTACTTCCCTCTAGCACCCTGAGATTTTCTTGGTCACAATCTGTCTTCCCCAGAATGAACGGTCTTGTAATCAGCCTTGCAAAATGGCTCCCTTCCCCAGTTACTTTTTGTTCCCCCAGACTTTACCAGTCAGGCCTAACAACCAGACTTAACTAGCCTCTCCCCAGGACTCACCATCCATCACCAACAGCTGGTTCTTAAATCAGACCACCTGAAGACCCTATGACTTCAAACCCCACAGCAACCTGACTTGCATTCCACAACCCACTATAAAAGCCCTCAGTCGCTCAGGGAAATGAATTTGAGACTATTTCTCCTGCTCTCTGCTCTCAGATTTCTCTCTTCCTTGGCAATCCTAGCTGCCTCAATAACTGGCCATTTGTGTGGCGAGTAGTGAGACCTAGGCTGGGCTCCATTGCGTTCGGTAACCATCTTGGAAGAAAAATGAGCTAGGATTCTCTGACCTCCCCTTCAGAAGCTTTCTCTAGATGAAAAGTTCCTTTCCTTTCAAGCCTGTTTTTTCAGCTTTCTTTTCAGTCCTATGCACATCTTCATATCCTTCTAAGAAATTCTCTTTCTACTGAAATTTCAGAGTTGGTTTCTGTTGCTCTCCAACTGTTATTTGTTGTAGGTAGGGGACAGTTAGTAATCCTAGGACTGCCACTTCTCAGAAAGTAATGTTTTTCATTTGCTTATATTTCTGTCCTCCCTTAACTGGATTGCTGATACTGGCTGCTTAAAAGCGTCCTGTGATCACTTCAAAAAATTGATATGTTAAAAAAATGCCAGACGAAAAATCAACATGAAAAATATACAGAAGATGTACCCACTGATACGTAGGAAACAACAATCTTGTTTTAGGCAGCACAGAACAGGAAATCCAGAATTCAACTGCAATAGCGGGTCACAGACTTAGATCTGTGTATGTCATGAAGAGTGGGTGCTCAAATGGCTTTCATTTCTGAAGTGTGAACTCCAAATTCCACAAGTGGAAGCAAATTAGAAATCTTCTGACTGTAATTAGAAAATCTCTTCACAAAACTCATCATGCTGAGGCCTCAGCGCTCAGGCTAGCCTCTCTCAGAACCCCAAACTCTATGGGGCACTCATGATTCAAGTTAAGCACTGAGTGGCCGTAATCACCTGCCTCGTAGAAGGTTCATTTGCTGCCTGTGCAAACGCATTAGACACGCTGCAGGCTTTTGGAGCAGCAGAGAACTCTCAACCCCATCACTTACAAGTGGCGATGTTCACAGGTTTAGTTGATAGTTCCTTTAAACAGCGTTGAAGAGGAGGCAGTACGAGTGAGCTAGCACTAATTAGTATTTCTCAGTGAACTATTTTGCCTTTATACTTCTGATCTTTCAAAATACCCCTCAAGTAATCACAGTATTTTATTTCTAAAGCATTTCTTTCACTAAGATACAGGCTTAGAAATGAGAAAAAATTTGAACATAGTGATACAATTTAGGCCTTCAAATGCTGTATACAAGTTTAAACAGTTACACAAATACACAATTAGAAAGCAACTTATACTAGATGAAAAGACTCTTTAACCTAAAAATTAGATGTTAAATAATTGGATTCACTATTTTTTACATAAATGATAGAAGTATGTACAGAGTAGATGTTGATCTATTTGCAAATTCTTGATATAGGGCAGATCATTTGTCTGTTTCCTCACAGTGGCTACCCTACGTTGGGCATTTAGAAAATGCTTGTTAAATGGATGAGGAAATATTTTATGTCTTATGATGCCGTAAGAGTCATGATTTTAGTATTTATGCAGTCTAACCAAAAGTTAAATAATTCTTACTATCACAACTTGCATTCAAGCTAGGTCTATCTTCATAAATTTTCCAGAATGAAATATAAATGAATCTTGGTAGAAACTAGTACCTTCTGATGCTGTGTAACATAGACCAAGACATAAAAGGCTCTCTTTTACAAAGAAATCATGTGTATAGACTCTAAAATATAGAAAAGTGTATTTGGGGACCTATGCTCCAAAGTTCATATTGCACAAATTTAAATGAGACTTTAAATATATACGGGTCACATCATGTTCAATTCATTAATGTAAAACGTTAAGTTCATAACATTGTTATGTGTCCTGACTTGTGTAAACTTTAAGTTAAATCATAGATATCGTTGCTTTTATAGGTCATAAATGGTCAACTATAAACAATTTCATTAAAAGGCCAGGGAGCAAAAGAATAACACTGGACAACTGAAGGGAAACTTCTTCAGAATACTTAAGAGGAAATATTTTTTTAAGTGTATGATATTTACATCTACTTGTAAAACACTGCTATAAGGGATATACAAATATGACACAGGAAACTTTGAGAAACTTAAGTTTCTGATGAGGCACATCATGGCACAAATGGTTAGTCTCATGAAGGAAGCACACCAAATTCCTATAGCTGAGAGGAAAGAAATCACACTGGTCTAGCAGTGAAAAGCCAGAGAAACTTGTTACCTCATGGAAATCTACAGGGCCATAAACTGTGCTCAGCTGAGTATTATAGAAAACTAGGCCTTCAACCCATTATCTAGGTCAGCTGTGGACATTGCTTCAGTATAAGACGGTTCAGTATGCAGAATACTCCTCCACTAATAGACCCTAACAGATTTCTCATTCTGTCACTTAGTCCTTATCTCCGAGAAGGATGCTGGTGAATTTCACAGAGCTGAGTCACGGGCGCTTTCCGCGAAGCAGCTCCTCCTCTTATCTGACAGTCACGAGGCACTTACTCTGGAACCAGTTTCTGGTTCATACCCTTTCTATTATGATAACTGGGGAAATAAGCATCTCATTACAGAGCCTGCTCTCTTGAAAAATCCACAGCCAGACCCGCTGGCTAAATCACAGCAACAGGAAGGCTGCTCATATTCCTGTGCCCAGGTCACTCCAGACTGTATGTTTCCAATCCGAACAATCTCTAAATGAACAAAAAGTATAATACATTTAGTATTTAGAAGTCTATGAAATATCCATTTTAAAATGTTTAAAGAGCAAATATTCAAAGGAAAATAACCCTAAAACTGCACTTCATACAATTTTTGAGAAACATCAACCTGTTTTATAATCTAATTGGAATAAGTCAAACTCAGATGTTTTTAGAAACTACACTAACTTTTATATCAAATACATCTGGTTATACTCCATATATATTTTCTTCTTACCATTGCCTTTCCACAGTTAGGAATTGTAACACTCTCACTAAATTGCATTATTACTGAGGCCTTATAAAGTCAATTGCTAAAAAGTCAATTGTCTACAGTGAAGGATACGTACCTAATGATTTTAAGATCGACTCTATGCCACACTGAGAGGTAAGGATAAATTTTACTCAGCACCTCATGTGAGCCTTGGAATATTAAGGGAGTATATAGCAGGTGTATGCTATACATGTATAGTTAACATATAGGTTAAACCTGGGCTATGAAGTGAGTTTTAATGAGTTTAAACCCCAGATTTACCACTTACCTCCTTTGTGACCTTGAGCAAGTCCCTGAAACGTGCTAAATCAGTGCCTTCATCTGCAGCATGCGTGGTAAAAGTCCTCCTTATGGTTGCTAGGAACATTAAATGAGATACTGCTTGAATGGGGTCTTGCCCACTGTAAGTGCAAGCCATTGACAAAGAACTTCTGAGAGCGCTCTTCACACAACCCCCTTTGCAGGGAAGAAGGCTTCACCTACCAAATCTCCTAGGAAAACTGAATTCCTTTGCATCTACTTTCCTGACATTTTCTTAAGTGACAACTCTTGATAAAATAATTTCCCTGAGCAAATGGGTACTGTAAAAGACTAAGATCTTTCCTCCTTTCTAGGGATTGTATGAGCATTAGCAATACTTCAAATTTAATTAAAATGCCTGGGGAAGAACAAAGTTACTTTGGGAATATAAAAGAGGTTCTTTGTGTCTGGCTACAGTTCACATCAAAAGGTGGTTGCCTGCTTGCCTTGCTCACTGAGTGTTGACACTAAAAGGCAATATTACTGTTCTAAAACCAGGTAATTATCAAAAAAATCAATCAAGCTTGGTGAGAAAGAAGGATGTTTCTGCTGGATGTATTCATGTTAATATGATATTGTCCAGAGAAAACTTAGAAAACGAGGCTCAGTCTGGTACCAGTGTTAAGAGTTCAGACATATTTCGTCATAGCCTCCTGATATTTTTAGCCTAGCAGCCTTGAGCTTCTCACTCATATGCTCAGAAGTCTTCACAAGCTCTTTATTAATGACATAATTTAACTTGTATAACAGCTGAACCCTAAAACAGACTTAGATAACATTTCTTACATAGAAGTTCAAAGGTAAAAGGTCCAGGATTAGTGGAGTACCCTTCCTACACCCAACACAAATTCCAGCCTGGGGTCGAAGGTAGCAGATCCAATGGTTTCCTACTTCTGCCGTCAGAAAAAGGAAAGAGAAAAAGCAAACAACTTTCTCCATGGGGGATATTCTCAGCATTTTCATATACGACTTCTTATATTTTAATTAGCTAAGAGAAGAGAAACCAAATGTTTCTACCTAGCTGCAAGGGAGTCTAGCTGATTAGCTATGTGTCTGTGAGTGGAAAGGATTCCCTTATAGGGAAAAAAGGGAGAATAGATAGGGATGGTCATCAATTTCTAGTATAGGCTCCACCCACAAATCAGCAATTTAGTTTTTATTGCATCTATACTTTGCTGAAAAATCTAGCTACAATTCTCGCCATGGGAAGCTTTCAATTCATTGTACTCATATTTCCCTTTGCACTTTTGCTACTGGTGTTTCTTTTCCCTATCATATTTATCTTTCAAAATCTTTTGTGCTAAGACTTATGAATGCTTATGTCTAGGTGTGAAATAATCCAGGACTTTAGCATAATGGAAACCAGTATAGAAGTAAAGTAAGCCAGATGGAGACCTGCTTCCTAGGGCAAAGAGCTAGAAGTCAGACACAGTAAAGGCATTCAGATTACCCAATGGGTTACGTAAATATCAGGATCACCTGTACTAGTAGAACATAGCTGTAGTAGGATAGCTCAACATTGTGGCTGTGTCCAATCAAAAAAATAAGGCAGAGAGTTTTATTAGAATCATGAGATTTGTCTTTTAAAATAGCTCTAGCAAACTACCGGGGGTAATGGGTAAAGGGTTTAATACTGGGATACAAAGGATATCAATATCTGTGAAATATACTATGTACTCCCAGCAACTGGCCAAGATACAAGGCAAGTTAGGATATGGGGTTCTATGGTCTGAATGTCCCCCAAAACACGTGTGCTGAAACCTACTTGCCAATGTGATACAGGTGGTGCCTATAGGAGGTAATAGTCATGAGACTGCAAGAATGGGATTACTGACCTTATAAAAGGGCTGGAGGGAACTAGGTTGGCCCCTTTTGCCCTTCCACCAGCCAGCATGTGAGGACACAGCCTTCCCCCTTTCCGCCAGGCGAGGATATCATGCTGCTGCGAGAATACACCATTGACGGAGCAGGCCCTCATCAGCCACCAAACCTGCCAGCCTGATTTTGAACTTCTCAGGATCTAGGACTGTGAGAAAATATCTATCTATAAATTACCCAGTCCTCGGGTATTTTGTTACAGTGCATAAATGGACTAAGACGTGCAGAGTGGATCAGAAGTTCAGGCACTTGGACTGGACACATAGGAAGGTACAGAGCAAAGACAGCAACTTCATAGGTATAGGGGACCCAAAGAACTGAGAGTTTGAGAATTGTCTACTGAGCACCTCTCATATCTTTGGCCTCCAGAGCCATTCTTTCTTGCCTATGTCAGTCCCTAGCTCTTCCCCTCCAACCTAAAGGTTACTAATCCCTAAGAGCAATCCCTTTCTCTGAGAACCATTTTTGACCAGTATTCCTGATGCTAGCTGATTTCAGCTGATCCCTTCTGATAAAGCACTATGAACTTTTACTTTTTTTTGAGACAGAACACTTCTTCTGAGCCTTCTTATACTCAGAATTCAAATTAAAAAAACCTGTGCCACAGTGCTGAATGATTCTTCCACATTGATTATATAGATAACTAGGACTCCTATATCAGGATTTTTGGTATGGTTGGCAATAAGATTCAGGAGAAGAAATGGTGGGAAACGTGGCACATACAACACATCT
This sequence comes from Propithecus perrieri, assembly GCA_963574695.1. Taxonomy (NCBI): domain Eukaryota; kingdom Metazoa; phylum Chordata; class Mammalia; order Primates; family Indriidae; genus Propithecus; species Propithecus perrieri. Next base: position 91,125 of record CAUYRB010034197.1, on the reverse strand, counting down.
GGACCACAGATTCAATATTGGGGAAGTGATTCTTAAGTCTAAAGGGATGTGGGACAAGAGGGTGCTAACAAAATTCTTCTGCCAGGATTTGCTCATAGACTGAGGCAGGTCTGCACCTGCAGGTGATTGCCATCAGTAGTGCCTCCTGCAGGAAGCTAGGGAAATCTTGAAAAAGAGATTAGTGGGTTTCCCTTTGTCTTAAGTTCCATTAAGATGACAAATGTCCCAGGTAAATAGAACAGGATTGGTTTGATCATGTTTATTTTGACCATTCATGCTATGATAACATAGATCTAGTAGTTAGAGATTAATCTGGGGGAACTTTATGGGAAATAAAATGGGTACCTCAAAAAAGACTTTAAGGAGGTAAGTTTTCAACATCTTAAATGGAAGCAAATAGCTGTAATGGGAATATTTTCTCAAATATTAAAAAATATTTTCTAATCTTATTGTAATCTGTCACCTCACAGTACTATCCATCAATTATGGTTCCAAGGCAGGAGAAGTAGGCATTTGAGCTCTTTAGTTTGACAGGCTTGAAAATTAGCATTTATGAAAAGACAAATGTAATTCCTTTCGTTTCTGTGCCAGCTAAGAAAACAAACTGCTTTGCGCTGTAAATACTAGGGTCAGCTCATGGCCTCTAGCTGAAGCCCTCTCCCAGGGCAATAACATGACTGAGTGTATGGGAATACATAAGTCTGGGTATTCCTTTGTTTTTTCCTCCAACCTTTATAGAGGAATGAATAATTGGTATACCAAAAACTACACATAATTTATGCATACAATTTGAGTTTGAATGTATGTATACACTCGTATTACTGTTACCACAATCAAGGTAATAAGCATACCCATCACCTCTGAAAGTTTCCTTGAGTCCCCACTTTTATAGTGGTAAGAACACTCAACATGAGATCTACCCTCAAACTTCTTAAGTGCACAATTCTTAATTGTCAGAAGTATGTTGTACAGCAGATCTCTGGAACTACTTATCTTGCATAGCTGTAACTTTAATACCCATTGAACATCTTCCCATATCCTCCTCCTCCCAACCCCTAGTAATCACTATTCTATCATCTACTTCTTCATGTTTGACATTTTAGTTGCCTCATATAAGAGGAATCATATAGCATTTGTCCTCCGTGTGTGACTAATTTCACTTAACAAAATGTCCTCCAGGTTCATGGCTCTCATCACACATAAGATTTTTTTAATGCTGAATAGTATCGCGTGCATATGTGTGTGTGTTTGTATCACATTTTCTTGATTCTCTCATCCATTGATGGACATTCAGGTTGTTTCCATATCTTAGCTATTGTGAATAATGCTGCAATGAACATGGGAATGCTGGTATCTCTTCGAGATGATTTCAATTCTCTGGGACATATATCCAGAAGGGTGATTGCTGGATCATATGGTTGTTCTAGTATTAATCTTAAGGATCCTTCATACTGTTTTCCATAGTGACTGCACCATTTTACATTCCCACTAACAGTCTACAAATATTCCAACTTCTCCACAACCTTGTCAACAATTCTTTTTTAAAATAACCATCCTAACAAGTGAGTTTATATCTCATTGTGGTTTTTATTTGCATTTCCCTGATTATTAGCAACATTGAGCATCTTTTCATATACCTGTTTGTCATTTGTATATCTTTATTGGAGAAATGTCTATTCAAGTCCTTTGCCCATTTTTGAATTGGGTGGTTTGGAGGATTTTTTTGTTGAGTTTTAGGAGTTTTTAATTTGAAAATTAATCCTGTATGAGACAGTTTGCAAATATTTTCTCCCATTCCATAGGTTGCCTTTTCACTGTGTTGTTTCCTTTAATGTGCAGGAGCTTTTTGATGTGATGTAGTCCCATTTATCTTTCTTTCGTTGCTTGTGTTTTTGGTGTCATATCCAAGATATCATTGCCAAGACCAATGTTAGGCTTTTCCTGTGTTTTCTTCTAGGAATTTTACTCCTTTAGATCTCATGTTAAATTTTTCAATTTTTGTGTATGGTGTAACACAAAGATCCTATTTCGTTCTTTTTGCTGTAGTTAATTTTTCCAACACAATTTATTGAAGAGAATATCCTTTCCCCATTGTGTTTTCTTGGCATCCTTGTCGTAAATCGGTTGACCAGTCTATTTCTGGGCACTCCATTCTGTTCCATTGGTCTACCTGTCTGTTTTATGCCAGTATCATATTGCTTTAATTACTGTAACTTTGTTTTGAAATCGAAGTGTGATGCCTCCAGCTTTTGTTCTTGCTCAAAATTGCTTTGGCTATTCTGAGTCTGGGGCGGGTGTGTGTGTGTGTATGTGTGTGTATAACATATACATACACAACATAAATTCTAAGATTACTTTTTCTATTTCCATAAATGTCTTTGGGACTTTGATAAGGCTTACGCTGGATCTGCAGATTACTTTGGGTAGTACAGTTTAGCAGTATTCTTCCAATCCATGAACATGTCTTTCTATTTGTGCCTTCCTTAACTACTTTCATCAGCATTTTAGTTTTCAGTGTATAAGCCTTTCACCTTTTTAGTTATGTGTAATCCTAAGTATTTCTTCAATCGTTTTCTAAATTTAAACATAAATGACATTTAAAATTGTATATAAAGTGCACAATTTGATTTAATATACATATATATTCACCACAATCAGGCTAATATAGCCATCACCTTACATAGTTACCTTTCTGTGTATTTGCTGAAAACATGATCTACACTCTGTGCAAAAACAATATTAACTATAGTCACATTGTGTATTAGATTTTCAGAATTTACTTATTTTGCATAACAAACTTTGTATTTTCTTGCATTTTTGTATCTTATTCTCTTTTATGCTATCGTACCTTGGATTGTGTTCTTAATTTTTTTTTAGATAGTTTTGTTTATGGAAGCACAGCTGATTCTTGTATATTGACTTTATTTCTTGCAACTTTACTGAATTTGTTAGTTCTAATGGGTCAGTTTTTTGTGCAGATTCTTTAGAGTTTTACATATAAGATCATGTCATCTACAGAGTTCTTTTCTGATTTGTATGCATTTCATTTTTAAATTTATTTATTTTTGCCTAATTGCTCTGGCTAAGATTTCCAGTATAATGTTGAATAGAAATGGTGAGTATGGGCATTCTTGTCTCCAGATCTTAAAGTTTTCAGTTTTTCACTGTTGAGTATGATGCTAACTGTGGGCTTGGCATACATGACCTTTATCATATTGAGGTGAGTTCCTCCTATAACTAATCTGTTGAAAATTTTTATCACGAAAGGGTGTGTTGAACTTCCATTGGCTGAGACTTTATCAGAGTTACATCACGGGCAGAGGCCCTTCGTCCCAAATATTTCTTTCTTCCTCCTCTCCTAAGTGTCAGACCCGTTTCCTGATCTTCAAATATTTACCTGGCTACTTCCTACTGTCTCTTCCCCTTATCTTCCATAAGAACTCTCTTCAAAAATTCTTTTGCACTTATAATTCCATTCTGGTATCTGTTCCCTAGAGAACCTGAACTAACATAGCTTCTATTGAACTTCTTAAGACCTAGGTATTGGAGGGACATCTGAGAATTTCTTCCATAGTATAGGGAAGATACTCGCATCCATTACAGAGTCTTGGCATAAAGGATTCATGAAAAAGGAGACTGTTGGGTAAGGGAAAGAAAAGCTCACATCTTCTGGCGTGAAGGATTGTACAGACAGGTGTAGGAGAGGTGAAGTGTAAGAAACATACATGAACGTTCTGTTGGGACAGGCAATCCATCATGGGGCATGAGTGTCCTTCCATGTTCTTGCTAGATGTGGCAAGAATGCAAACCCTTGACTATACTTACCTGGGGCACTTGTCTCAGGGTTGTACTGGCAGCAAGAAATCTTGAGGAATGATGTAATGCATCTCTGCAGAACAAATTCAAAGCAGCAGATTCCCTAAGACCAGTATTCCTTAACTGTGAATCCAACCCATTGTGTGCTCAGTATTTACCTGGGCCATTTTATCACTTCCATGGAACTCGGAGGACAAGATGAACCAGTAACATGATACTCAAGTTGCTTGTTATTAGTCTTTTATGACTGATCTAGAAACCTTGTATATTCTGACAGCATCTGCAATAATAAGCTATATTACTAAATTACAAATCGGGTAAAATCCTAAGCCTTGAAAAACTCTCCCTCTCTGTTGCTTTAAAGCCCCAAATCGTGGGAAAATGAGTAAGAGGTCCCTGTGGTAGAAGAACCTAGATCCCATATGGAAGAATGAGAGAGGGCTGCCCTATAAAATGATTTATATACCGACTTGTGACTTAGATCTAATTAAAGAAACCTAGTGACAGTGGTAAATTGGACAGAGGTCTGAACGTTAACTCACAAAGTTCACATGAATCCCTGAGTTGAAAAAAATTATATTGCCTGTGGAAAGAATTAAAAGGAAGTCAAAGATAGTGGCCAGTTAACTTACCAGAAGAGGCAACTGGTACTACATATAGACTACTTGGGCTGAGTATCGAGTGAGGGGCATAGACAGATCCCAGAGTTACTTAGTGTCAGAGATTTTGGATAATGAGTCATCAAGGCCTTGAGATAAAATAAAATATCCTAATGGCGTCGTAATTTAACTGAAGACTCTAGGATCCCCAAAGGACTCTAAGTCATGACTTGAATATGAAGAAACAGTCATTCACAATGAGTCAAGATCACACACGCTGGTCGTCTTCCCACATACCCCTGAACACTCACCCTACTTCTGAGAGAACTTGGGCATGAGACGGCACTTGGGCATCTGAGACTAGCAGTGTCAAAAGTGCTAAAAGGGGGTTTCCTGCTATCTGGATTCTGGGTCTTGTGAAAAAGACCTAGAATTGATAAAGACAAGTAAATCAACCACATTTTCTCTGCCCGTCCAAGTTGTAATGTAAGTGGATTTGTAGCTCTATTTTATAACATGTTGAGAGTAGGATAGCAAAGTAAAAAAGTAAAAATGCTAGATATTTGAGTTTTCTCAGTTTGTGTATAGCACAGAACATACATGCAGGGGTTTAGAATGTGATACTAAGGCATTTTTTTTTTTTAGGAGAGTAATAAGAGAATTAATAGTACAATTTGAAGAATTTCCTTTTTCAATTAAAAATATATCTATACATAGGATTAGAAGAAGAATGAGGTGAGGCCAGGAGATAGAAATTGAAAACCTGGATTGAAGCAGACACTTGGTACAGAAATAATTTTTTATATAATCTTGTACCAAATACAAAAATCTACATGCCTCAAACATATGCTATATATTTCTTTACAGACTATCAAATAATCTCAATAAACAATCTCACTATCTCATTTATGGATTCTCGGAAAACATTTTGTAGTATTTTTTTCCGGCTATGTTGAGCTATATCATAAAATGTGGCAAAATAAATGCAGTTTTAAAGTCTATTTAGAAAAGCTTTGACTACTTGTCTACATATAGATGTGACAAACCAGAATAAACAAATTCCATGTTCCAATGTGTCCTCTTTAAATGGATTTAATTGAAGAGACGAGACATTCTCACATTTAAAAACAAACTTTGAGCTAATTTTCAGATTGCTACTAAGAATATATCTGCAATATCACTCGAGTAAAAATGACACAGTAAACTTCCATTGATATGACACTTTTAGGAACTAGTCTATTCGACATATTATACTCTGAATAAAGCTTACATGACAACCAAATATGAATTTCAAATTTTAGAAGATGACATTGCAGTAAAACATATTAGCATTAAGATTATTTTACATATAATCCTTGAGGATTCAGATTACATTTTATGATGTTTTAACAAACCACCACCCCACCCCCATGTCCAGTGGGATAGGTTGCATCCCTTTGCAAATTAGTTTGATAAACAAATGTACTATATGTAAGAAAACAATATTATAAACAGCTATTGGATTACTTTGAGAGTTCACAAGGATCTTTTCAACAGGTATGTCCCTGAAATACTTCATATATTAACTAGCCTGAGATCTGCTTTCTGAGAGTCGAGGCCCCCACAGTGCAGAAAGGAGGAGGGAGAAGGCAATGGCATCAGAAAACTCAGGAGGTGAACAACGGAAGGCATGAAAGGGGTTATGGAAAACACTTTTAAAGTTTATTCCTTTTCCTGAGTAAGGGGTAAAATGTAAGGAAAATTGTAATAAAAAGCACTTATCTTTCTTTTTTTCTTACCCCTAGGAGCATGTTTCACCTTTGTTACTTTTAAATGACTCGGCCAAGGCCTAAATTTTCCCTTAAAGTGTTCCACTCGAAAAAGCCAAATAGCACTTTTCTTTCTTTCCTCTACTTCCTGCCTCTGTCCCCACCACAAATCAAAAATGCCATTTTAAGAGTTCAGGGGACCCCAGCCAGCTGTTAACTGGTTGGTCTAATTGACACTGCTTGCTTGAATTCCAGCCCACTCAATTCTTCAAGTCATTGGCATTTTAAAGAAGGTTGCAGGAAAAATCGAAGACATCATTATTTGATAGAATTTTAAAGACTAGAAGAAAAGGCTCTCATACTTACAAAGTGTTTCACATTTTGGGCAGGGTATACCATGAAGTGTGAGAGTTTAGCCTGGTTCAGCAAACCTAAATTTTTAATAGGTGATTACCTGGTTATCTCTTAATAAAGGTAATTTCAGTGAAAGAATCATCTTTTCAACAAATGGTCCTGCAATAGCTTGATAGCCATACACAAAGAAATCTTGACATTTCTGAAATATACAGAATTAATTTCAAATGGATTGTAGGTCCAAATGTAAGAGCTAAAACTATAAAACTTAGAAGGAAATATTGTGGAAAATATTAGCAATATCGTATTTGGCAAATATTCAATACAAAACTCGAAATGTCAATCTGGATTTATAAAATGTTGTTGTTCATACGACATTAACAATGAAAATGCACAAAGACTGAAATACTTACAAGGCCTTTGTCAGATTCTTATGTATTTTAGATACAAAATCTGTATGTTTACAATTTAGTAAAAAGATAAAGGACCCGATAAAAACGGGCAAAAGATGTGAACAGTTGTGTTGCCAATGAAGGCATTAAAAGATGCTCATCATTAGTCATTAGGGAACTGCAAATTAAAAACCAGTGAAATGCCACTATACATCTAATAGAATGGCTAAAATTGAAGACTGAACATACCAAGTGTTGGTGAGGAGGAGGAAATGGAACTTTTATACACTGCTGGTGAAAATGTGAAATTGTATATTGACTTTGGAAAATAATTTGGTAGTTCCTTTAAAACTTAAATGCCCGTCAACTACACAATCTGGAAATTCCCCTCCTAGGTATCTACCCAAGAGAATAAGTGCATATGTGCATGCAACGACTTGCATATAAATGCTCAAAGCAGCTACCTTTGTAACAGACAAAAACTGGAAACAATTAAAATTTCCATCAAAATTTTCCTTACCCATTATAGTGGAATTCTCCTCAGTAATAAGAATAAACTATTGAAACACTGAAATTTGGAATGAGAAAATTGTTGAGTTAAGCTAGACAAATGGAGAACATACTTTGTATTTATATATAACTATACAAAATGCAAACTGATAGTGACATAAAACAGATGAGTGGTTGCCTGGGTAGGGGATGAGGGAGTGGAAGAGGGAAGTAATTTAAGAGGGCATAAGGAAATCTTTGGGATAACAGACATATTCATTACTTTAATTGCTACTTGGGAGGCTGAGACGAGGAGAATCTCCTGATCCTAGGAGTTCGAGGCTGTAGTGAGGTATGATTGAGCAAAGAAATTTTAATTTACTAAATTATTCACTTTAGACGTGCACTTTATTTCACATTAATTGTACATCAATAAAGCTGTAAAAATGGGGTTTAAAGAAGGTCCAGTGGTGGCTCCGGCTTGTAATTCTAGCATTCTGGGAGGCTGAGGCAGGAGGATTGTTTGAGGCCAGGAGTTCAAGACCAGGCTGAGCCAAGAGCAAGACCTTGTCTCTACAAAAAAAAAAAAAAAAAGTTAGCTGGGCGTGGTGGTGCCTGCCTGAAGTCCCACTATCCCACCTACTCAGGCTGAGGTGGGGGAGGATCCCTTGAGTGCAGGCGTTGGAAGTTGCAGTGAGCTATGATGATGCCACTGCACTCTAGCCTGGTGACAAAGCAAGACCCAGTCTCAAGAAAAATGCAAAGAAAGGATAGATTAGCCTCCATACTAAAGTTTTTTTTTTTCCTCCAGAAGATTTGAATATGGTCTCCTCATCAAAATCTGATTTTATAGGATCAAACGATGTTACAAATGGCAAGTGCTCCAAAATCATCTGGTCCAACCACCTCATTTTATGTATTTGGAAGCTGAAATATTCTACATGTTTAGAAGCAGAGGAACTATGTGGTTTTCCTAGTTACTTACCAAAATGGGAAACAGAACTCTGATCTGGCCCAGGCCAGGACCTCTTTCACATACTCTGGAGATGTTGTTTTATAGTCCATGAGACCAGATTTCTTACCAGTGACAGGAACAGACTTTGAAGAGTGCTCTGAAAGTGTCTCCACATCTGCCATCTGTTCTTCAAAGATTACATGACAAGAAAAAAATGAGCTGTCCTTTGATGTCTTATAAAATGTAAATCCTGAATACTTTGTGTCCATATTTTCCCATTTTTCTGTAATTATCTATAATGAATCTTCATGATTAACGTATTTTCAGAAAGCATGATCAAATATTTAATTTCTCAAACTTGTCACAAAATTTCAAACATGTAGAATTTACCAACAAAATAACTGAGTTTTTGCATTGAGTGTGATATTTTGCTAAAATTTGGATTCTTAAGTAGAGAGTTAATTCTCCAAATAAGTTCAGGAGGTGGGAAAGCCTGTCTCACACCAGTGTTACTAATTTTCACTTAGTTTTTAATCTACTTTTTCTTACCTTAATAGATGTCTACAGCAGATCCTGCTGTTTTGTCTAACAAAAAACTCTCTCCCACTCTCCTCTTTACAGATGTACTTTGTCTTTTATTGTAGGGTTAGAAATGACCTTTCCCAGATTTCCTGATAAGGGTGTTGACCCAATCCTGGGAAGAAGTCATCCGGGGCTTTTGTGTGGTTGGGGTGGCAGATGAGTAGACAATCTCTTAAGATACTGGCTTTTGCACTTGTTTGTGTGAAGAACTAGATACCTAGAGCATCTGTTGGATGGCAAAGCCAATTCCTAGTACAGCAGAGGAGAAAGGTGGATGTTTACCTGAGCCTTTGAAAATGTTGCTCTGCCGCAGAATTAACCAACCCTGGGACTGGCTTCCTTTGGACTTCTAGTTATGTGAAGGAATAAACATCCTCTTCATTTAAATAACTTCTTATTGGTATTTTATTACTTGAGTCTAATGATTTTATCCTATCACTGATTTATCATCCATTCATTTATGCTTTATTTTATTCAGCTAAAATAATACTTTGTCTTCATCTTGGGCTTGATGGGCAATAAAGTGAGACATCTACAGTTTGCTACAACAAATGTCAATTTTTATTCTGATTGCAGTCACACTTTAAGGCTCTGCCCAAACATATGAAATGTTTTATGTTAAACTTCATTTTATAACAGGTACATTTTGTCCTTCATAAGAATGCATAACATTTGATCTGGATTCTTCTCTCATTTTGCATCTTCATTTTACCTTTCAAAAGTTATTTAACATCATTGGTCTTATGTCCTAATCTATAATTTGATGGATTATACTAGCACAGTTCTTCATTTTGGGGTTCAATGATCATTTAATAATTGACAAACACTATAGTCCTTTCTTCAGAAGAAAATTTGGATGTAATTTTAGGAAATTCATTAATCACTTCAGAATTATGGTCTGATGCATTTATTCACTCCTGACATTTAGTGTCCATGACCAGTTATTAGTGATTAGATTCTAGGGACAAGGGTAAACAAAGTACAGTTCCTGCCCACAAAACTTTAGTAAATCAGCAATCCTAATACAGTGGTAAATGTGCTACAAAAAACCTGATCACAGAAAACTGAGGCCACGTAGCAGTGTTGCCTTACTTATCCTGGGAGATTAGGAAGGTTTTACAGGTACTGAGAGCGTTCCAGGAAATTCCAGCAGAGGAAAGGCCTCGGGTCAGACAGTTAGGCAGACTAGGGAAAATAGAAATAAGCATGGTAGGCAGTGTAAAGAGTATGGGAGGGGAAAGAAGACTGATGTGATTTGAGCAAAGTTAGGTCAGGAGAGAATGTGAGGCCAAGATAAGGGCACTAAGTTTTCTATCATCGATACAGAAGCCACTGGAAGTGTTTCAAGTGGAGGCAGAAGAGGATCCAATTTGTGCTTTAGAAAGATGACTTTGGCTGCTGGGTGAAAATGGATGAGAAGAGGCAACAGTAGAGGCAGAGGTCAGTAAGGAGGGCTGAGGCAAAGATTCAGGAGAGAAAAAGTAGCGGTCTGAATTAAAAGAAATTAAAACGATGAAAATATACCTAATTGCTATACAAAGTAGCCCTCACTCATCAGGTGGTCCCAGAGGTTCACTGCTTTGGCTTTTCTGAGAATTGCATTGTGTGACCTCTCGCCTTGCATGTCTGTAGTCTACAAATTACTTCTGTTTCCTCATCCCTAAATAAAGATACCTACCTCAAAGAGGTCTTGTTTTTAATGTTAAATGAGGTAATGCTTGGAAAATATTTAGTACTTGGCATAATTATTCATTAATATATTTATTCCCCCCCCAAATTTTACCTTGACTCAACCTGCCCATGAGCCTTTTTGGAAATAACCATGAACTTGGGATTTTAATTCATTAAACTAGTAGAATGTTATAGTCAGAATAACTCACTCAGTGGCATCCACTGAATGACATATCATCCTGGTTTTAACAGGAAAAGATTTTATAAAATTGGAAGTTGAGATCTGTGCACCTCATATTAAATCTATATCTTGACTTTGATGTATTTCAGAAAGCCACTTAGAAGTCAGAGGATAGGGTGGATAGCCTACAGCATAAAAGAGGGCAAAGTCAAGAGCCCCACGGGGCAGTATTTCTAGGCCTTGTAACTTAATGGGGCTGTACTTTTTTTATACCTACTGTATACCTACATGTATTTTTAGTATGTAAAAAACTATCATAGTTTTAGAATGTGCAGTAGAAAGAAGTTGGGCTTTGGTGTGAGACAGCTCCTGAGTTTGAATTCTGATTCTGCTTGTTACTCCCTGAGGATGGCTGACTAAGTACTTTGCCCTCTGCCCTTAGCATCATTCATGTGTCTTACATGAGAATACTAACACATTTTATAGTTCTGGAGTTAAAGAACTCGTTTAAACATCTTGCCACATTTTCTGGTATATCTTGTAAGTGCTAAATAAATTATCATCAAAACACTAGAAAAGACTCTCCGTATTTTAGGCAGTTTCTGAATGTATGTTTGTGCTAAGTGAAAGGGATATAGAGATTAACAAGGCAGTCTCTGCCTTCTTGGAGCACGTGGCTTAACGAGAGTTTGAGAAACCAACAACGTCAGTGTAGTGAAACAAATGCTGTGTCAGAAGTGCACACAAAAAAGGGGCAATTGTCTCAGCTTCGTGAGGGTGAGAGATTGCTTTCCTTGACAGACTGTTAGCTTTTAAAGATGTGATTTTCAACGTGGGAATAATGGGCAGGTCCCCATATGGAGGCGTAGTTAAAGTCTTAGGGTGCATTGTACATACACGCATCCTCCTACCCTAAGACTTAATATATACATACACATATACAATATACATGCACACATGAAATACTCCATATTTAACACTTTCTATTTGGAAAACACAAAGCTATTTAATAGTGCAAACTATAGAAAATAGTGCTTGATTTAGTGTTTGCTTGTCTGGGAAAGACCTTATTTCTCCATGTGTGAAACTTAGTTTTGCAAGATACAAAATTCTTGTCTGACAGTTATTCTGTTTAAGGAGACTAAAGATAGGACCCATTCCTTTCTTGGTTGTAAGGTTTCTGTTGAGAAGTCTATTAGTCTGATGAGTTTTCCTTTGTAAGTTACTTGATGCTTTCATTTCATGGCTTGTAGGAGTTCTTCCTTCATGTTGACTTTGGCCAGTCTGATGACTATATGCCATGGTGATGTCCTTTTTGTGATGAATCTCCTAGTTTGTTTTGCTTCTTGTATCTGTATGTCTAAATCTCTAGCAAGACCAGGGAAGTTTTCCTCAATTATTCCCTCAAATAGGTTTTCCAGACCTTTTGCTTTTTCTTCTTCACGCTCAGGGATGTCCAAGATTCTTACATCATTCTTACATGATAATTTTACATGATGTCATATTTCTCATAGATTGTTCATTCCTCATGATTCTTTGTTTTATTTTTGACTGGGTTAATGCAAAAGAGTTGTCTTAAGCTTTGAAATTCTTTCTTCTGCTTGCTCTATTAACTTTCCACTGTGTTTTGTATTTCCTTATGTGAATTTTTCATTTCTAGAAGTTTGTTTATTTAAACATATCTATCTCTTTAGTAAATTTTTCATTTATTTCCTGAATTATTTTTGTTTGAGTTGTTTTTCCATTTTCTCTTGGATCTCATTGAGCTTCCTTAAAATCCGTATTTGGAATTCCTTATCTGTCATTTCTGCATTTTCATTTTGGTTGGGATCCATTGCTAGAGAGCTGGTGTGCTCCTTTGGGGGCTCATTTCACTCTGATTTTTCATACTTCCAGAGTTCTTGCCTTGATTCCTTCTCATGTGGAGAAGTATCTTTTGTTTAGATGGGAAAATTTTCTCCCACATCGATCGAAGGGGGTATCTGTATCATATGTTGGGTAAGGATCTTTGGCTTTGCTTGTGGATACTTTGATAGGGGTCTGGGTTCTGGAAGAAAAACAAACACGCCCACTTACCATTTCCACTGGGCTCCAAATTGCTTGGGGCTTGATCTCTGCCAAAATCCTGCCCCTTTTTGTTCTGCTCTGTAACTTCTTCCTGTGGACTCTCTGGTAGGTTCTGGTACTTTTCTCCCAGAATTACATCTGGGATATCTTTTTTTTTTTTTTTTTTTCCATCTAAAACTTTTCCCTCTTTCTGTTCGTATCAGAATATCTATAAACGATGACCTTATGCCTCTCCTATCATTGTATGTTAGGACAGATAACTTGTTCCTATAGTTTCATAGATAGGAATGTGCTCCAGAGGTGTATTTGATGGATTATACCCCAAGTCTCATCTGCACCTGATTTAGAAGATTTAGATCATAAGATTGAAGACTTTTGAGCTTATTCTATAACAGGATAAGACTTTTGAACCTTGAGATGGTGGTAAATGTATTTTCCATTTGGAAAGGCTGTGAATCTTTGGGGGCCAGCGGGTGGACTATGGTAGGTTAGGGAGAATGACCCCCAAACATGTCCACACCTTAATCTCCCAAACCTGTGAATGTTACATGGCAAAAGGGATTTTCAGATGTTAACTTCAAACTTTAAAACGGGGAGGTTATCCTAAATTATCTGTGTGCCCGATATTAATCACATCAGCCCTTTAAAAGCAAAAAATAAATTCTCTGAATGAAGGCAGAGACATGCAGCATAAGAGGAAGTCAGAGATTCCAAGCTTCAGAAGGGATTTCAGCCCTGCAAACACAAGAAACAGAATTCTACCAATAATCTGAATGAGCTTAAAGTATTAAATGGATTCTTCCCCTAGAACCCAGCTAATTTATACATTGATTTTGGTCTTTGAGATCCTAAGAACAGATTCTATGAGAAAGTGAATTTGTGTTGTTTTAAGCTGTTTTTAAAAAAAAAAAAAACAAAAACAAAAACAAAAAACTCTTCAACCATTTCTTCAAAATAGGTTGAGTTTATGGAATAATCTTCAAGAAATCATCCTGCCTGTCACCACCCCTTTTATTTTTGGACAGGTATGTGAAAATTGGGTTTATAATTTTTGTTTTTCCCTTTCTTAGAAATCTATTCTGATCCACAGAGGGAGAGAGAACTTACACGTTGGAAGCACTCTCTGAATGTCCTACCCTGATTGGTATTATACCAAGCTGAAACCACTTTTTATCACTTTTTCCAGATGTCATTATTTGTATAACTTTAAATATCCCAGATGTTCTAGAATATTTGTGAGCTCATTTCATTTTGAATATTTTTGATTCTTAATCTCTCTACCTTTCTCTGTGCTTTCCCTTGTATATTAGTCTGGTTAGGCTGCTATAACAAAATATTATAGGCCAGGTCTTTAAACAACAGACACTTATTTCTTACAGTTCTGAGGCTTGGAAGTCCAAGACCAAGATGCTAGCAGATTCAGTTTCTGGTCAGGAGCCTCTTCTGGGTTTGCAGACAATGTTCTTCCTGTCTTCTTGCTGTGTCCTCACATAGCAGCTCGCTCTCATTCTCTCTCTTTTCCTTATAAAGTCACTAATCACATCATCAGAGTCCCATTTTCCTGACCTCATGTAACCCTGATTATCTTCCAAAAGATCCGTCTCCAAATGCTACCACATTGAGGCTTAGGGCTATAATGTATGAATTTGGGGGTGGAGGAGTTTGACACAATTCAGTCCATAGCATTTTGCCTGTAGCTTTCATTTTTACCCCCTCATTGCCATGACAGGGGCACTAAACCAGAAAAGGGTTCTTTGACTATCCTAGGCTACAGTACTAAGGTGATTTGGGAGTATCATATTCGAGAGATCCCAGAGCATGAACAGGAATAAGAGGTTAAGTCATTCGGGAGACCTGAGATGAGTCTGTGTCCTAGCCTTAGATGGCTTTACGTGCAGTGTCTGTATGTTAAAGTCCCAGGCAATATTTGGTACCAAGATTCGTGCTTCTGCAGCTACCCCAAGCTGGCAGTAGCTCTAATGCCCCAGTTGGCATGTATCACGTGGATGCTTTTCACTGGGCAGAATCTAGGCCTCCCACTACCACTATCTTCTGCTGGACACGTGCCAAGTGGACCTAGGGCTTCAGGCCCAATCCCTGCTTTGCATTTGTGTTCCATATGTGGTCCACAGAGATGTTAATCTTCTTTCTTTTTTGTTAATTTGTTTTCTTTTTTAATATACCTTTTATCTTTACTACATTATTGTAGCTCCTCTGAATCAAAGCATGACTTTTCAATGCCATCCTCACCAGGAGTCTCAAGATTCATAATTAGAAGTACAGTTGACCCTTGATGAATGTGGGCTTGAACTGGGAGGATCCACTTTTATGTAGATTTGTTTTTTTTAGCCAAACATGGGTCAAAATTACAGTGTTTGTGGAATGTGAAACCTGAACATAGGGAAGGCCAACTTTTCCTATGAGTCCGTAGGAGCCGACTGTGGGACCTGAGTATGTGAGGACTTTGGTATATGCAGGGGTTCTGGAACCAATTCCCTACGTATACCGAGGGACTCTTGTCAGCATTATGAGTAATTGAATACTTCTTATAAGCTACACTCCTGTATTTCATGTTGTATAAAGTAAAACGAAGATCTGAAATTTTTCTAATAACCACCTTAAATATATTCTCAGAACAAATAACTTAGTATCCAATTAGGTATACAGACAAATAAAAATTAACATTTCTACACTTCATGAGGTGCTTGGTCTTGTGCCTGGCACAATTTTTGAATAAAAAGGTGGGTACATACTTCTATTTTCTTTGAACAGGCAAGAGATTTCTAGTCACCATAATAGTTTTTCTTCTTTCCTTTAACTAAAGATTGAACAGTTCATCAAATAGTACACTAAAAGGAGGCCCTATATTGTAAATAAGTGCAAGTTTGAAATACGGATAAAAGTTACCATTAATGGCCGTCAGTGACATTATCCTGGAGCTGCTGCCAAATACTTTAAAACATTGTAGCTGAGTAGGGCCACTGGCTTACACCTGTAATCCCAGCAACTGGGGAGGCTGAGGCAGGAGGTTGGCTTGAAGCCAGGAGTTCAAGACCAGCCTGGGAAACATAGCAAGATCCATCTCTAGGAAAAATTTTTTTCAAATTAGGTGTGTGTGGTGGCACATGCCTATAGTCCTAGCTACTCAGGAGTCTGAAGCATGAGGATCCTTTGAGCCCAGGAGTTAGAAGCTGCGGTGAGTTATGATCATGCTACTACACTCCAGCCTGAGCAACAGAGAGAAACTCTTAAAGAGAAAAAAAAAAAAAAAAACAAACCAAACATTGTAACTAGTCACAACACCAATACGATAAAATTTGCCTCAAACAAAAATCCCCAGAAGTTCATTTAACACTAAATCTTATTTTTAAATGGCCTTTTCAAGAGCTTTTAAAATAGCAGAGAAAACATCAATTCAGATACATTAAGATGGAACTTGAGGCTTGCAAAAATCATAAACATTCAACTAGTTACCATTCTAAAAGCATTCATTTTTCATATCTCTTATCTGGATGACGAAGCTTTGAAAAGAATTTTTGGCTGCTGGTCCTAGAAACATGGTGCAGCATAAATAAACCCAACTGCTGGAAGGTAATGATACTAATGGCCTTTCTCCTCCTTAGGAAGTTTGGCTTATTAATTTCACAGGAAAGAAAATTGAATTTTTTTCTAACGTTTTAAAAAAACGATGTTAGTTTGACATTGTATGTTTACATGTAGGCTTAATGTATGAAACTTGAGTTCAATTGACAGAAACTTATACTCCTCAGACAGCACTTGAGGGTTTAGCAAATATTTATTTTTCATCCAAGTTGAACCAAATAGAAAATAGACAAAACGGTACGGTTAAATTATGTAGTGCATAGTGGCAGATCCGTGTTATAGTGAGAAATACATTGTCAATGGTCCCTGGAGCTTGTTACCAGAAGATAAGTCACACGGCTTATAGTCAGTGAAAAAAATCATATGGCACATGCTGTTGTGGACCCAGCCAAGAAATTAAAAGGATACTATACAGACAAGAATACCCCAATATAGTGCTCTAGCTTATAACCAAGCCATTTAAACACAAACGGAACACATTCAATTTATAATGAAAGCCAAAACATAAAGCTATGCTTCCAAGAAAAGAAAAATAAACATACTAGCTTAAATAACACTGCTACAATTCAGAGTGTTTGTGGAAAATCTATTATTTATATCTGATTCAAATGCAGCAGTTGTTGGCCTGGAAAAATGAATAGTTCTTTAAAATATAACTCTGATACTTTGCTATGAGAAAAAGAACATGGACTCCTTATTCTCGTCATAAGTGTGGCATTTTCTTCTGGGATCTGAAATATTTATATAATACCTAGTACTTTTCATAATGTATTTGTCAGGCTAACGATGTCACCAGGTGGTTCATTTTTAAGGACAACAGCTGCTGTGTTTGTTTCATGCTTAACACCAACACTCAAAATGATTTGTTGTATCTTACAAATTTTACAAATGTTCATAATCACTATGAAGATTTACAAAACCCTAAACCCTATAGGAAATACTGGACACTCAGTAAAGACATGCTAGGTATTTAAAGTAACTTTGAAAAGGAACATAACTCTATATGGAATTGCCACTTACTAAATAGGCAGAGACTTTCTATTCCCTTTTTTCTAGAGCTTACTAGTGTTCCTATTTTTAATCCCTATTTCTCCAAGTCACTTGCTTTGCACTGAAATATTCAGTAATTAACACAAAAGAAAAAAATAAGCAAAGGAGAATGTTAGACATGGAAGAGACCTCACAAGTCATAAAGTAAAATCCCTTTAAATTGTAATCCTCCTTGCTAACGTATCTGCTTCTCTAGCTCAATGAGTGACACTATTGAGAAAGGTGAACACCGTTTTCTGCGAAGGCTCATTCTATTCACAGGTCCTCTCCCTTAACAGAAGCAGGAGACTGACCCTATATGGAGGTGCCCCTTCAAGTTCAGGATGAGTGGTTGTGATTTTGCTCAGCTGTGTGTTCCTAGAGGGCACGATTCCTCTCCTTCACCAAGTTCATGTTTGGGGACAATGTGGTGGGGTCAAGGGCAAACTCCTAATCCCTCCAAGTCTTGCAGGTGCCTAAGTGTGTGCCCTTCCAGAGTTCAAGGATAATCCATCCATTTGTAATCTTCCAAGCCTGGACATTTCTCAAAAGTGATTTTGAATTCTAACTCCAGATAGCACAAAAGACTGGCAAGTATGTTTTTGTGATGTTTTCAAATTGTCAAGAAAGACAGAGCAACGTAGGCTGATTAGTTTGTATGGTGAGAGGGCAATGGAGACTTAAAGTATGCGGTGTGTATGTGTTGGTGGGGGAAGAGATGAGGAAATGAATGCTGCAGGACATGGGACATAGCCTTGGAAACTGCTGGTGTGCTCTTGCGTGTGCTCGCTCTCTCCCCCCGCCCCCTGCTTTCCTGGTTCTCTTAAGCTTCTGCTATAAACAGGCAAGTAGCATGATATATATATATATGCACAAATATAATTCCATACCTAATTATATATGTAACTTAGTGCTCTCCCTAAATTGTGAACCTAAGTCCTCAGAATTTTATCAGGTTACTTTCAAATCGGCATCTTCATAAGCTTTCTTTGGGTTAAATTTATTTTCCCAGAATGAATTTTAGCATTTTATGTGAAATGTTTCTGTTCTGGTTAATAGCTTATTTTAGTCAAACAGCTTTCTTGTGCGTTTAATCCTTAAGACTGTATCTTTAGAAAAGTTCTTTTCCTCAGCTTTATTGCTTCAGTTACCAAACATTTAGTTCCCAAATGACATCATTCTTACAACCATTAACTACTTGTCTGTGTTATGATTAACAAGATAACTGCTTGTGCCTTATCTGTCTTTTTCTTAAGTAGGATACAGGACAAAATCCTGCTTTTCTTTGTCATGTGTTAATGGAAGTATATTTTCAATAAACTATGCATTATTCACTTCGAGTATTTCAGACATAAAGTTTGCTACTCTGAGATCTGTGTTTATGGTTGTATTTCTCCAAATTAAGCAGGATTTTACTGAAATAGTCTTCAAAAATAACTTTCAATACAGTTTTCAATTGCTATCGGTGGGCAGCAATGACCTCCGGTGGATTCTTAGGTAAATAGCAAGTAGGTTTTTCAGAGGATGTTATTTTTCAATACATTTGTATTTGTTAGATCTTTTGGAATTTGGTGGCTTATCTGAATAGACTTTTTAAACTTTCCTTATTTATGTATTAGCATAAAATTGAAAACTATTAAAAATTGTCAACACTTTAATTGTATAGCCTATAGCAGGGATGGGGAACCTGCAGTCTTGGGGCCACGTGTGGCCTTCCGGATCCTTGAGTGCGGCCTTCTGACTCAATCTAAATTTCACAGAACAAATCCCTTTATTAAAAGAGACTAAGTTAATTTAATACAGGGATTTGTCTGTGAAGTTTGGATTCAGTTGAGGGGCTCTGCTTGGGGATCTGGAAGGCCACATGTGGCCTTGAGCTAACTTTAAAAACTGAAATAAACATTTAAAATTAACATCTAAATAAATTATTTGTAATTGTTTTTGTGTATAATCCACTTTCAATTTTTATTTAAATGAAAAAATCTCATGAAAATTTCATATTTTAGACAGGTAATTATTTAAAATAGAAGAAAAGACATCAAGAAATATTCTCAAAAATACAAAATTCTGGTAATTATTATTATAATAGAAAGGTAAAAATGCTGAACATCTCAGTTAAGTGAACTCACAATTTTCTTGTCTGTAAATATAAAATAGAGAAGAAAATTTGATAGCAAAAGCTTTAATATTTTTTTCATAAATAAAATGTTTCCATAATGTCTTTTAGATTTCAGGGAAGATGATTTAGAAACGTAAAAGTGTAAGCTTTAGTAAGTAGACCTTCAGTGCTGCAAACTCTTCATTTTTGTCCTGTGAGATAATAAATTATCTATAAACATACCTCCATATTAAAAGCATGACATAAGCTTTAACTTTTTTTTTTTAACTTCAGTTAACTGGTTCTGAAAACGGACTAGATGTATCATCTACTGATCAGTTGTTTTCAAATCTTTCCTAGGCAGGTATCTGCAGAAGAAAAAGAAATGTATAAGAACATACTTCCTCTATCACGAGGGCAGCAAAAATCATTTAGAGTAGTTGGAATTCTATTAGTATAACTCCATCTGATTTGACTGACTTTGGTATCTTTCTGAGAAGTTACCTTGGCTTCATTCTTTCCACACTGGAGTGAAATTTAAAGGATGTGTTTTTGTTATGAAACAATAATATTATGAATGGTGGTTTGATGAATGTTTTATGAAAGGCACAAGCCTCAGAGTGACCACATTTTTCCTTCATGGTTTACAGCAATCACAACACGCCTGCTACTTAAAATTCATGGATTGGACAACACTAATACAATATTCCTAAAGAGTACAGAAAGTTCACAAGAGAATGTTGAAGTATCCAATATTCTGTATATATTATATAGTGGTAAAAAGGAAAAATTCAGAAAGATTAAAACATGTATTTTTATATTTTCCATTATGAAATTCTAATTTTTCTTCAATATTCTAATCTTACATCTTACAAGGGTAAAATAATAATTACCATGAAAAAGCATCCAAGTTACTGAAAACTACAGCTATGGTCCCTTTTTTGATAAATACAATGTGAAACCATTAAGCAATGCACTTATTTTATAAATTAGTTAATTTTATGTGAGATTTATCTGATCAGTCAAATGAGTATATAGAATAATTTATTATAAGACCTTCAGTCATTTCTGTATTACAGAAATGTCTATTAAGTAATGCAAAGAAATTGAATGGTTTCTTATTCTCTCTCTTTCTCAGTTTCCAAATATAAATTCTTCAAAGACACTAGATGGTTTCAGCCCATCAGGAGTCCAGTGTGTGCCTGGGCAGGCGATAGTGCTCAGGTTTGGAACGGAACTTCTTTTCCTGTGGGTTGGCATACTTCCACTTGGAGGGTGACATTTTAAGCTTTTTCCTCTTCTTATCTGTGCACCATACTTTTTCACAGTATTCTTCCACTCTCTGGAAGTTGCTATAACCAATCAGCTGCAAGAATTCCTTGTACCATGGTTTTGCTCCCTGTGGGATGCTGCTCTGGGCAGGACAAGGCATTTTGTGAGGCCCATCCTCCTCATAGTCTTTGTTAAACATTTCCTCGACTCGCTCCTCTTCCACCACCTCCAAGGTGATTTTACGGACAGTATGGACAAAACTATGCTCTACTGTTTGGCAAAAGTAGGTCCCAGCATCTGATCTGTGTACCCTTAGGAAGAGCAAACCAAGGTCCATCTTAACCACTCTGTCATCCGTCTTCACCTGCAAGAACAAAGAGAGTAAAGGGCACTGGGATATTATGCAGGAGAAAAAATACCAACTTATATTTTTCCACTACCTCGGTTTTCATTTTTGTTATCACATAATGAAATCCTAAGATGCTAAGTAATTAAATCAGGTGTGTGTGTGTGGTATTCTGAAGTTATTTACATTGGATACCACTTCATATCAATGATCTTGAGATCATTTCACATCATAGAGCAAAGAAAGAAAGCCTTTCCCCTAATGATTCCATTAGTCATTAGAAAAAGCACATTTCAGTATTGCACTAAAAGTTAGAATTAAATGAAGATTTGTCAAACTTATTTTTTTAACATCTGTTTTTCAATGGACAAAGCAAATACCACTTCCCACATCCTTTCAGGGATTCTTATGCCTTCCATAGTAGCCGATGTTTCTATAAGGACCTTTGTTTAGAGAGCTAGGCTACATTCACTCTCTTCCATTAATTTTTTTTTTTAATTCAGTGAGTATCTATGACATTTCCACAAAGCTTCCTATTAACAGAGATTAAAAAATAGACAAGTAAAAATCAGATTCTGTTCTAAAGGACGAAACAGTCCAGCAAATATTAAGTCGTAATATACCCTCAATGCTCAAATACCTTTTATGTTTTTAATGTAATTTATGTACATTATTTCTATAAATCAGGGAACACAATAAGGCCTTCAGCGAATAGCTCACATTTAATCACAAACAATTGTACTAGTGATTAAATCGTTTGGCATTAGGCAAAGCTAGATTGAGACATGGGCACCACAATTTATTAATTGTGTCACCTAGGGCATTTATATATATATTTCTTAGTTTTCTTCACAAAAATGGAGATAGTCTAATAAAGGATTGTAAACATTAAAATAGGTGAGGATATCTTGCACAGTGCTATCGATAGTTACCTCTGCCTTATTTCGATACATTCCTCCAACTAAAAATGAACATATTTTATGTGGCCTAGGATCTTAAGATAATAGTATAAAGGTGATTCACATTATACTGGCAGACTTCCCCTTTGAGAATACGAAGATGAAAGCAATATTCGCTTTTGTCAATATGAAAGAAGCGTAGAGGCAACAACTACAACCACATTGGCAATAAAGGCCATTTATGGTAAGCATGTTTTTGTCCCAGTGGTAGGTCCTGGCCAGGTCTGCCAGACTCAGGTCTTCCCAGCCTTGATCAGACCCAGCATAACTGAAGTTCAATGTGATTACTCAGATGTGAAAAGTGGTATCCACAAACCATAATTTGTGGATAATATGGGAAAATAATAGGGATATTATTTTGAAGTTGTGAGGTTTCCAAAAGGCATTTTTTTTCAGCCAGGTGAAGTAAATAAATTATTTCGAGGCTTCAGAGTGACATAGTTGGGGAGACGAAAGAGTGCATAAGTCCTTCAGAGGTGCTTCCCTTGACTTGGCAGAAACACGCCCTGGTGGGCAGAATGCTGTAGCCATTAATTCGAGAAATTCCCAATGAGGAACCAGGAAGACCCACAAACCAAAACCATCTTGACTCCATAGAAACAATCTGTTGTATTAATAGGTTTTGCTCAGGATATCCTTAGCACCTGCCACAGCCGACTAACTCTTAAAAAGACTGTGTCCCTCTGCTCATTTTACCACATTTCCAGGCCAAACCTCTGAAAACTTTTCATCCACCACCAGCCTTCTCCATAAATTTACCATCTACTGCAACCTGTGACCACAGCATGCCTCTAATGCTGCTGACTTTGAAGCACAGCCTCCATCTTTTAAAATTTGTGGCTGCATTTGATATAGGTGGACCTGTCTCTTTAAATGTGTGTGTGGTAAATGCCATTATACTGTCCTGGTTCTCTTCTTTATTCCTTCTTGATTTCTTCTACAGATTTCTTGTACCCTTTAAGGCACAATCCTCCACGCTTCACTGAGCTCATGTTTCATTTCCATCCTTTCAGTAATGCTTCTATTTGTTTCACCTTCCCTAAGGATTACACACAGATAATCCATTGTTTGTGTTTCCTATCAAGAAACACCAAAACTTACATGATGTTTTAATACCTACAATCGGTGTCTTTCCATTCAAACTGACCCCCCCCATTTATTAACCTCCCTATTTCTGACAATTACATTATCTTTTTCGTCCCCCATCCTCAACTGTCAATCATTTATACCTTTCTCTTTATATCCTCACATCCAATATGTCACAAATTCCTGTCAACATTTCTCCAGTGGTAACCCTTATAAACAACCCTTTCCCTTCACCACTTTTGCCACGATGTTAGGTTTTCCTACCTCATGACTGTTTCTTTGAACTTACCTCATGGCAGACTCCCCTAAATCTTCTTTTTTTCTGTTTCATGCCCAGTTTGATTCTGTTTCGGGATCTCTGCTCCTGTTTCTGCCTAGAGACTGCCCCGAGGCTGATTATTTCTCATCCTGAACAACTGAATTAATACATGTCACCTTTTCAAATAGGCCTTCCTCATACCCCTGTAAAAGTGTCTTCCCGTTCTTATTGTCATCATTTCACTTGTTAACCTTTATCTACCTGAGCATGCAACATTGAACAAAAATATATAACAATAATCCTTCAATTAATCTCCTTGGAGCATCTTTCCCCATTTATTTCAACAAATGGGTACTCATTTACTCTTACTTAAAACTCACTTTCTTTTGTCATGCTCCTGCTGGAGAACTTACTCAAATCTCTATTGCTCTTGTGAGCAGATGAGAATTACTCAATTAACCACATCCCACCTTTCTAAATCTGGATCCCAGAAAAAGTAATGTTTCTCAGAGTAGGGTTGGTGGAATAGGTGCATTTGTGAAGATGGATGAGGTTTTTTTATGGAGATTTCTTAAATTACTGTGTTTATTGTGATAATATCAATTCATAAAACATTTGGAATCATATGGAAGATCAAGTTTAGTGTTTGTGTTTAACATAGATTCTGAACCATTTTCAAAGCCTTAATAGTTTCCATATGCTAAGAAGAACAAAGATGGATTTAATATGTTAATGATACGTTCCAGCCAAATAAAAACCAAACAACTTCCTTACATAATAAAGCATATACAAAGTTTTGAAGTCACTTGAGTAAAGTGTTGGGAATTGAGTCATCACGTGTCATACAGTGCTATAGGCAGGAGGTTTTATACACACCACCCACATATGCACATATGGCAGTGTGTGTTCCATGTTACATTCATGGAGATACCTATTTCAGTAAAAAAATCACATTATTAAACATTTTAATGATATGGAAAATTTACAAATACAATGGTGTATTTGAATAAAAGCTACAAGAATAAGGAATGTATGTGTTGTCTTATGCATATTGAATGAACATTTTAATATTAGTCATGCTAGCAGCCCAAGATGTTTCACTTTTAAGAACAGGTGGTTTGGGCAATGTGCTCATTATTAGAATCAAATCTTTCCTTTTTTAATTTCTTCTGTTCTCAGTCCCCTGTATCGCCACCCTATTTTCCACTTCCAGGTCTTATTCTGATCTTATTCTTTTTTCCCTTCCCTTAGTAAACTCCTTTCTACTGTTCACCAACCCATTTTTTTATTTCCTTCCAGGCTTAAATTTTCACTTCCTGTATAAGTAATTTATAGCCCATAAAGATCTTTTGCTTCTTTTTATAATTCAATAGCATTCACGTTTGTAGCACAAAAGCTGTTATTTATATTCCTCTTCAAATTATTTTCCCTGAAAGTTTTCTCTTTAAATATATTGTAAGTTTCTTAAGGGCAAAGGCCTCTCTCCTTATTCTTCAGAATGATTCCATGATGAGCAGTACTCAGAACGTGGTGAAAAATGAGAACACATTAGTTTGTTCATAGGGTGCAAACATGTAAAGCAACGGGGTGTACCAGTAGGAATGTATTCAAAAGTTATTCACATCTTCTAGGTAAATCCAATAATAATTTGAATAAGATGGAAGCAAGCATGGTTTCAGGAGCAGTTAATAACTGAGGAAAGAGCTCCTTCACAGATATGTAGGAAAAGCAGTTGTAGGACATTGCCTCTACCTGAAAAAAACATACATACCACCTCATTGAATATGATTCTTTGTTGTCTCTCTCTACTCTATTTCCTGTGGGAGTGAATAATACATGAAAAAACATGAAAGTTATCTAGCCAATTTTTTTCACCCAGCAAGCAGTTTATCAAAGTGTTAAAATAAATAAATAAATGCAAGTCCTTGACCACTAGAATTAGGTTTTGTGTGTGTGTGTGTGTGGTTTCTTTTTATTTTTTAAAGTCTGGTATGAAAAAGGTATTTTTCTCATAACCAAGAAACCCAGGCTTGAGAAACACTCCATTATGTACAGATAAAGTCCAGACTGGTTCACATTCAAAGATGTGAAAGCATGACAATTACCATGGGATTGTCCTACATTGCTCATTTGCATGTCAGAGCTAGTGCCTTTCTCAGAATTTTGATCTACCTTTCTGGATGCAGCAAATCCACATTATAAAGTCAGGAATAGAAGCTAATTTTACTCTTGGTCTGGAAGGCCATACATATTATGTAGGTTAAATATATCCTCCATGGACTATAAATACCTGAAAACATAAAATGACTTAGAAATTCGTATTTGAAATCTTTCCACAATTTAGTCTTTCCACGATAGTTAACTTGGGTACCTCCAGCATCAAATCTTGATTACAGAATTGTTTTCATCCAGCTGTGCTTTTTCTATGTCTGTAGACCAGATTTCCTTGGTCAAGAAGATGGTACATAATACATCATTTCTATCATATATTCTTATAGGCAAACTATACAAATAAAGAATTTTTGCCAAAAATGGTTTTAATATTCTTAGCTATAAAGATTGATTCAGTATGTTTTATAATGTCAAATAAAAAGAAGCAATTGAACAAAGAACTCTGCACATCTGGTAGCTGGTCAGGAAGAAGCAGTGATTTCCATGTGTACCACCATATGTTTCCGCAATTTTTCACAGGAAAGGGACAGATAAGGGCCTCTAATTGGTTAAATTTAGAATATATTTAGTAATAAAACCAGCTTTAGTCAAGAAATAAAGACTAGTAATTTATATATTTGTTTATGTGGCCTGCCTTCAATACTATATACATACACACACATATTTATATTTGATTGACTTACAGAAAACATAATAGCATAAAAATATTTTTTATTAAACACTTCCTAATATGAACCTGCTATGATAACCTGATTTCTTCTCATAGACACAGGGTGATTGCTTAATGGATCATCCGGGGAAACATATTATGCCATATGAAGAATAAATGTGGAAAAACAACCATTATTTCTAATATGATATGCTGAGAATAAAGTCATCATAAATAAGAACTCAAAACCATAATATGAAAAACATATTCAAAACATGAAGAAATTTGGGCCATTTATAGTCAAGAATGGATTAATATCTAGGAGATGTAAAGAACTCTTGCAAGTCAACAAAAAGAGAAACAAAGAAAAATGGGGAAAGTATAAATAGGCAATTCAGAGAAGGAAAAACTCAAAGGTTTACAAATGCAAACTAATGTTCAACCTTACTAGTAATCCTAGAAATGCAAATTTAAACAAGACACTACATTATACACAGAAGAAAGACAAAAATTAGAAAATTAGATAATATCAAATATTGGTAAGGATGTGGGTAAACAGGAACACACACAAACTGCTTTGGAGTGTAGATGGTGCAGAAATCTTGAGACCAAGCCTACAAGAATTACAGAAATGAAGGATGTTGACCAATAATAATGCAGAAACTTGTGCTCAGATATATAAGGAATTATTTTCAGAGATCATTAAAAATGTGATATGAGTTAATTATACTCTGGGTGTCCACACTCATGGGAATAAATGAATGCACTTGGATGTTAAGTAACAATCAAGCAATGAAATAGAGACACACAACAGGGATAAACCGTAGATATAGCGTTGAGTTTAAAAAGTGAGAAATGGAATATGATCTATATAATACAACACATTTATAGCTTATGTATACCCTAAATGTCATATACTCGTTCAATATGCAAATGGTATTGGATTCATTCCAATCATTGTAATGGACACATATGGGGAAGCTAGGATGAAATTGGAGAAAATTGGCCCAGGAAAAACAAAGTCAAAACAAGAGATTGTGTAAGCCAATCAATGACATGTGCCACAAACCAAGTAATATGATTAGTTAAATTATACATCTGAAATTAAAAAATACAACCCAAAACAAACAAAATCTCCAGTTGTTTGTAGTTATTAGTCTTATTTGGCAACTAGTAAACTAAGCTTAACTAAGCTCTAGTATACTATAATCGAAATATTTTAGAAATATTGCTCAAAAATAAACAATTTAACGTTAATGTTCTACTAAAAATTTCCATAAAGAATATCAGAATTAAGAGTACAGGTGATGAAAGTAAACACAGCATCTGAACCCAAGAATGAACACCATAAGGCACTGTACAGCTACTATCATTGAAGCAGAAATGCAATACTAATTTTCCTAGGGACCAAAGGAAAGAAGAAAGTATACATCCTAAGATTTAAGATTTTTCTAAAATACATATTTTTAAAATTACTCCTTATAACAAGTACATCTTTCCTGGCACAGAGACCTGAGAAAAATATCTCCTGTGTGTTCTCATAAAATGAGAGGAAGGTGTCCAACAACAGCACCATAATTAATACACTCCCTCCAGGCAGCATCTCAGTGTAGGGTGAAGATAGGGTGCCAAAGTGCAGTTCAATATAGCTATTCTATGGAGTTAAAACAATGTAGTCCAGATACACAGCTCTATGCTGGTATATTTTCACGTACATGCACATTTTTTATTACATAGAAGACCATATGAACAATAATTTCCCCTAGAAAAAGAAGAATGTGAAAGTGAAGGGAATTAGTATTTTGGAGTATCTACCATTTACTCGTGTACTGGGCATGCTTCATTACCATGTTACCTGTTTTAACCAGATGCACAAAGTCAGGGTGGCCTCAGTGGGGTAAGACAGATAAGTACCTGATTCTATAGATCTAGGAAGATATGTTTAATTTGCAAAGACATCCAATATTCTCCTGGAAAATTAACAGAAGAAAGAGTTCTATTTAAAACTCTAGATCTATTTATCTACTTATGACCAAAAAGTTGCTTCATATTCTCTATTGATATGATAGGAATTGTGTCCCTGCCATTGTAAAGAGGAAAAAATGAAATTAATGGGTTAATGTCCCAATTATTCCAGAACTAAAAATATATTTGGGATATATGATATTATAAAATTATGCTCATCAAGGCTAAAAATATAAATTCTGAATATTTACCTCATGTAAAAAGTTGTTAGTTTAGAAAAGATGAGCACACTTTTTAATAGACGAGCACACTTTTTAATAGACTAAAATAGAAACCTCAAAACTACTAACAGATGTTTCAAATGAGTCAAGAGTTCATGCACTTTGTTATGAAAACAAGAAAAATAATATTCACGTGGAACAAAACCCAATTCTTTCAGTGCATGTGTATAAATGTACTGTAAAATGTACTAAAAAATGTAAACTTACGGCTGTCATTGACCACTTATTACCATGAGTTATCATTAGTAAAGGTAAGAAAAATGAGTCATATAATGAGATGGTAGAATAAAAAAGATTTTACATCACAATTCTCCTAGCTTTGATAACATAGCTGCAATATGAAAAGTTATAATTTGTGTACTCCATTTTTCTGTTTCATTTTTACAGAAGCTGTCTCCATGATGCAGTGAATTATCAATAAAATTATGTTTCAATTTAGAAAGTATAAATTTAGCGCAGATGCAATGAACTCTAAGTTCTGTGGAATGAGCCGCTGATTGATAAGTTAACTGTGCTTATTACATTTCTCAACAGTATTTAATAGACTTTGAATTTATTCTACTTGATCTGAAGGCAGAGTTGAAAAGTGACAACTTTTGGCACTGAGTGAAAAATAGAATTTAGAGTGAAGTGTAATTGAAGTTTGGAGTTTTGATGTCAATTTACATTCTCGGTTGGATTTCCTATAATAAACATGCACATTTGTGCATTATTTAAACAGTCTATACAATGCATACAATTAGATATTTTAAAGTGAGATACTTTAGTTTTAAGACATACAAACATATATCCCTTAAATAGATAATCCACAATAAACAATCAATAATGATCAAGGAAAAAATAATTCTTCCACGCTTACCAAAAAGATTTATAAGTTAAGAAGTTGGTATTATGGACCAGCAGCTTGCTTGTCTACCTTACACTACCCTGGCATAGGGATAAATAATATTTAATGTATCTTGAAATTGCCCCCAAATTTCTCCAAAGGGGATTTATGTAAGTTCATTTAACTCACTTTTAGAACTCAACCTGGTTTACAGTGTCTTTGGGGTATACTTTGACTTTGTCAGTAAATGATTAAAGAATCAATTCCAAAGGAATGTATTTCAAGAAATTATTCACATTGCTTGGTTTTACTGAAAATCCATTACAGTGAAATTTTAGTGTCAGCACAAAGTGAGGGGTGAATTTTTCATGAAAAGATATTTTTCTCAAAAACAGATTTTTCACAATATATTCATTTTATAAGGCTTCACTTGTACATGCATTTTCATTTGTGCCTTTATATCAGGGCTCTTTTCCTATAAAGAGCAATATGGTAAATAATTTTGGCTTTGCAAGTCCTGTGGTCTCTGTCTTAGCTACTCAACTTTGTGACTACAGCATGTAGAGTAGGTAAACAAATGGATGTGGCAGTTCTCAAATAAAATTTTATTTATAAAAATAAATAAATCTGGGGGGGCCAGATTTGACCCCCCAAGGCTGTAGTTTAACTTCTGCTTTAAATTATTTTCACGTTCAGGAGAACCTACTTTCAAGTTAAAAATAACATATTCCAAACTCAGAACATTTAAAATGTATATTATATTAAAGTGAAGAATTATTTACTAATCTTATGAGTAGCTGTAAGAAACTATGGTTTTCTTCATCATTATAACAGAAAATTACACACAGTGAACTAATAAACACTAGAATCTAAGCAAATAATGCATATCTAAATTTTCCCTTATTTACAGTTTTAAAATGCAGTGTTTATGCATTTAAGAGAAAGAAATAATAATTCAACTGTATAATCAAGTACCTTAACAAGAATGAATTTCTTAAGGATGCTACTCAGGATTAAATTTTTGCAATCTTTTGGAGGTTTATAAATTAAGTTATATGGATTTTCAGAAATTGAGACTTCATAAACTGTTATAGTGGTGATTTAGTTGTAATTATAGCAATTTCATTCTCTGCTATCACATAAAAAATAACTTAAATGCTCATCATATAAGGAAGATTTGGGCTGGTATTTCAAATTTAATCTATATGTGGAAATATATATGGCCACTGAATTTAACTAAAGATAGAAGACCTTTGGAAGAGCTAAACTTAGCTTTTGTGGATAAAATCACCTTACCCATATAAATAAACTACTTTCTTCCTATTCAGAGAACGATGGGTCTCTCTCTTCCTTCTTATAACTCACTCTAACTTTCATCTATGATTTTTTTCCTCCCCTGTGTGTTCTTCATTTTGCTTTACCAATTAGCTGCATATTTTTCTTTATGGCTATTTCCCTTCACCCTGTAAAAGTGGCCAAGTCATCCTTGTACTAAAAAACAAAACAAAACTTCTGTCTACTGTCTACCTTTGTCAACCTCTCTTTCTCTCCAAATCTTGGTAAACCAGCTGTTTCCAGTTCAACACAGCTCCATTCATCACTTAACAATTATTAGATGGCTCCTACCTTAACCATTCCACTTAACATATTCTCACTAGATACTGGGTACTTCCACATTGTTCAAAAAATACTGTTTGTTACTTTATTTTTATCCAATTCCTTTTCCTTGGAATCTATTAAACTATACTCTCCTGATTTCACTGTTTCTACTTATGTAAGCCACACTACTTCAAGGTATTAACTGGTTGTGTACTTTGTGTCAGTCACTTAACTTCATAAGGCATAAAATAATACTAACTGCCCCAGAGAAATGTTGTTTCAAATAAGTAATTATATCTAAAACACTTAGCACAGGGCACATAGTAAGTACTAAATGAAAGCTAACTATAATTATTTAATACTAGTTGTTTTTGTTTTCTATTTTTCCTTTTTGAGTTTGTCTTCTAACTTTTCCTTAAATGTGAGTTTTTTTTCCTTATTTTTAGTATTAGTGCATTTTGCTGCTTATTTACTCACTATCTAAGGTAAGCCATACTAGTGGACACATCTGTATTGTGTCTAAGGACCTCAAACTAAAACCAGACTGTCTCTGCTCAAATGCAGACTGACTGCACAGCCTGTGTCTTCTTAGGTAAGTAACTCAACCTCTGTGTTTTAATTTCTGTATCTACAAAGTGGGACAATAAAAGTATCTACTTTGTAGGACTATTGTAAGGATTAAAAGTAATAATAGTGCCTGACACACAATAAGTGTTATTTAAGTACCAATTGTTGCTATATTATTCTTACTTTTGTTTTCCTAATGACTTTAATTACCATCTCTTTGCTGATGTCTCTCAAACATTTCTTGCCATTCCAAATCTTTCCATTAGGTTTTATATTCCCGAATATGCATATACCAGCAGGATAGCTCCACCTGGATGCTTGTAAGAGGTTTCAATTCATCACAGGCAAAAATGAACTCAACATCTTTCTCCTAAACCTGCTTTGTCCCCTGTATTATTTGAATCATGTTACTCCACCATTAGCCATGCAGACACCCAAACAAAGAACATGCGAATCATTTTTGATTGCTTCTTTCATCTCAAATATCAAATCTACTCAATATTATCTCATAAAAATTGAAATCTGTCTTCTCCCTTCCTACTATCACCATTTACTTCATGCAGTAAGAAAATCTTTCAGTGACTACTGAAATACTTTCCTAAATGGTCTTAACATCTCGCTTGTCTCCCAAGTCTATGTACCATTTTCTAGACTAATTTGTCTAAATAGTCTAAGGTGTTCCCATTGGCTTACAGATAAAATGAAATGGATTCTTTAATCTGTCTAGTCACTTTTGCATCTTCACTTCCAATCATGACTTACATGTACCATATTGTTTCTCATCTCCATAACACAGGCTTATATTATACTCTCTGCCAATTACTCTTTACTCATCCTTTAAGATGCAGCTCAAATATCACCTCTGCCATGAATATTTTCTGATATATTTATCATGCCACCTGCCTACCCAACCTCTTCGTTGAGACCATTTTATTTTCCCTTGCTTTCAATAGAACTTTTAAGGAACACATATTATAATTTGTGTTTTTATTTCTGTCTTCATAAAAGACCATAAGCTTTACAAAAGCTAGAACTATGATTATTTATCACCTATTAAGTTAGGCTCTGAGACAATATTTATTGAGTTCAAAACAGCACTTGCAGGCATTTACACACAGAAGAAGAGAAGGTCCAAAAAGTATCCCATTTGAGATGTCAAGCAGTCTTCCCAATTCTCAGTAATATTGAAAAGTATAGCAAAGCACATTGCTACTACGTATATGAGGCAATCACTTGCGCATCATCTAGCCTTGAAGGCACAGGTCACATTAAGAGTTGATGGTTGTGTCTTTGGACATAAAGATTTATATTTTAATACTGTGTTCTTTTAATACTCTATCCCTATCTCTGCCCCACATATTATATTCTTAATACAATAACCAAAGTGATTTTGAAAAATGCTGATCATGTCACACATCTGCTGAAAACTGCTTAATGGCCTCTTATTTAATTCACAGCAAACACAAAACCCTACATAACAGCCTATAAGTCCCTGCATGAGCTGGCCTTTTAACTCACCTCACCAACTCAGTCTATTAGTCTCTATTGTTCATGCCCTACCAGCCACACTGCCCTTTACTCTGATGTTCTTTGAATATATCCAGTGCACTCCTACCTCAAAGGCCTTTGCATTTGCTGTTCCCGATGTCCAGAAAGTTCTCTCATACGGTCACATGACCTATTCCTCACTTTTCTCAGATGTCGCTTACTTGGCAACCTCCTTAGAACTTCTGTGACCACCCCTTTAAAATTCCAACCTCTCCCTATAAATCTTCCTCTCATTTTTATCTTTATTATTATCTGGCATCTTAAATATTGGTCTAATTTAAACGTTATTTTTCCTGTTCTCCAGAATATAAGTTCTATGAAAGCAGGTCATGGTAGGTGCTCAATAAACAAGTTTAAAATAAACGAATAAAACATTCTTTTAGTTAAAAATAAATAAAATGAGGTAGCGTACCCTGAGTTTTATATCTACATAGGTTCAAATGATGAAGTGCTCTTAATTTGATATAGCGGTCATCTTCTACCAATAAGCATAGAGTTAGAAGCTTGAAAACGGCAATTTGAGAATGGCTATACATTGACGTATACATTGTATAATAACAGTTCATGGTATCAGTGCTTAGGGAACTGTTCAAATTATGGGCAGGTTCTCAGACATCTAAACATGGGGAGTAGTGCCTTGTTCATCAAGGCTGCTGCAGCATGTTCCACTCAACCCTGACAAAGAAAAATTTCTGTAAGGATCACCTGATATGAAGAGCATTTTTCAGAAATTAAGTTACAGAACTTCTATGAAGTTTTTCATTTGCTCCACATCCCAAAGCACTGAAACTGTATTTAGAATTCTGATTTCAGAAGATTTTGTGGTTTAGTAGAAATCACATAGATTTGGATCTGATACTACTTGACTAGCTATGAGTAACCAGGAGAATTACTAAACATTGTGTCTCAATTATCTCATTTATAAGCCACATTTTTAGAATAGAATGGCATATTCTATAAAATGCACGTAGTACAGTCCTTGGTACTTGAACAACGAATGAGGCAGCACGGCTTTGGAGTCAGAAACACCTGAGTTCAAACCTTGAATCTGTCACTGACTTTGTGTATGAGCTTACTCTCTGAGGTTTGGTTTCTGTACGTGTATGATGATAATTTTGCATTACATGTAGTTGTGAGATATGGGAATAATGCACCTACCAAATTCCTGTGCGTAATAAGTACACATTAAAGAATAGACTTATCTATCAATTCTGTCCTATTGATTTCTATTAATTCTTTCAGGATATCCCAATAACTGATATTTATAGCATCTAATATACTTATATTTAATTTGTATTTAATATATTCATAGCAAGTAATTATAACATCATAAGTAGCCAGCTCATCAAGCCAAAGAAAAATGTTATTATGAAGTACCTAGAAAAGCAGGCTTTTCAATAAATATTTATTGGATTAATAAAATACATAGAGACTGTTCCATTTGTTGTATTTAAAGAAGCAGGAGACTATAAAAGTGCACATTAGGGAGAATTACTGTAATCCAGAGTTTAGAAACTAGATATTTGAGTTTCTAGATGCTTTCTACCAATTCAGGTATGTAGAGTTTCTAAACATTAATCAGAGCAAAAATTTTATTCACGTGAATATGTCATTTCTGGATAACTCCAGAAGACTGAGTTTGGATTTGAATGGGCAGATATTTCAGTCAAAAATTTGAGTTCACTAAAAGAAAGATGCATATACTCTGTTCTGACAAGTCAATGATTTCTCATGGTTTATAATGTCTGTGACAAGCCTTGATGGCCATTGTCAGGGGTAGTCTATAAAGCATCCCCACAGGAAGTAAGAATTGGACTAGCTGAACTTAAATATCCTTTACAATGGCCTAAGTTTGATAATAAAGGGATTCTTTTATGTTTCATAGTAAATAAGACATAAATGGCAATGAATGCAAAAATGGTCTTTAAAATTCAGGACTTATATGTAAAATCATTCTGCTTTATGTACATATCATGGACAATCAGCCTTAAATACAACTCACATGGCAATTAATGTGTTAAACTCGTGAAGGGTATGTAACTCACATGTCTCTTCACCATGGGAGCTGCGAGAACTATTTGTCAAGTTGCATATAACTCACACAAAGAAAATAAAAATAAATTTTTTATTGGGATCATTTTGGTTTTGAAGTTTTTATTCTATTTTCATGATAAAACACTGTGGCCCCAAGGAAAAAGTTGTTTTTTCTAGTGTGGCAATCAATGTGTTAATGAAGTCAGCAATTTTGAATTTTGTCCTGTGTAAGATTGTGAATAAATCAATATATACATTGCTAAGCCTATAAAAACCATGTATTATCTGATTATGATATGATTTTTAATGTAATTAAATTCTAAATTTCAAATATCAAGAAATATATTAGTCATGGAAATTTGAATGTAGCTGAAAAATAGGAACTATAAAAATCATGGGAAAGGAGAAGTAGATTATACCAACAATATGAAAAAGAACCTAATAACTGAACATTGATGGATGCAGCATGTCAAAATGCTTTGGTAAAGATTTCCAAAGGAGTCAGATTATGGTGAGTTTCAAATTAGAAACAGAACATATCGAATGAGGAAAACCACTGATAAAAGAATTACTTCTCTGTCTTCTGAAGCCATTTGACTTGGAAAAACTATGGAAATCTTGTAGGTCCTTTCCTGCCAAGTGAGTTATGGTGGAATTAAAAAAGCAATTTCACCTCAGATTTGTGAAATGGAAAATACTTTAATACTAAATCAACAACTTAATTCATTGCAATATGCTATAACATTTTATGACATGTGTTTATTCCTATGATATCGTGAACATTTAGGAGAATTTTCCTACCCTGATTGCATTTTTATACTTCTAATAGCCCTTGTTAAGTTGAGGGATCTTTCTTAAGACTATCCCAAGAACTGGGAATTTATAAATTTAATAACCTTCCAGAATGCACTGTTTGAATTTGGACCAACAACATTTTGGGTTTTTAGTTATACCATAGGCTAGAAAAAAAAGGCATAAAAATTCAAAGCGCTCCACATTTGGAATCAGTAATCTTGGGTTCCAGTGATGAATGTTTAGTTGTCAGTGCCAAAATGAGGTGAAGACTCC
This sequence comes from Propithecus perrieri, assembly GCA_963574695.1. Classification (NCBI taxonomy): domain Eukaryota; kingdom Metazoa; phylum Chordata; class Mammalia; order Primates; family Indriidae; genus Propithecus; species Propithecus perrieri. Next base: position 54,910 of record CAUYRB010034197.1, on the reverse strand, counting down.
CACTGATTCACTCACTATCCAGTGTGTACCTACTGGCTCTTCCTTGTGACCTAAGGCAGGTCTTTAAAATTTCTTTTCCTTATTCAACTTGCAATTTTCTCATTACCACCAACCATTTCTCCAACATTCACCAAGATCTAGCTCCCTCTGTATATTTTTTCTACTTGCTATCTTTGTAACACTACTTTTGTGAAAAATGAGTTCAAAGCCCACATCGCCATCAATGATCTGCTTTCCCTAATGGCTTTAAACCCCGGCCTGCTCTCTGTATCCAGCCAGCTCCCTTGACTTGCATTCTTTTATCCAGTAACTTCCTCGGACTATTCTATGCATGTGCTTTAAATGCTGCCTATCCTTCCATCTCTAAAAGCTGCCAAGTCATTCTTCTGCCATCATTTAGGTTGGCAGTGCCCAACCATTTTGGCACCAGGGACCGGTTTCACGGAAGACAATTTTTCCATGGATGGGGTGGGGGGTGGAGGGGATGGCAAGTGATGGGGAGCGGCTGTAAATACAGATGAAGCTTCACTCACTTGACCGCTGCTCACCTCCTGCTGCGTAGCCCAGTTCCTAACAGGACACAGACCAGTACTAGTTTGTGCCCATAGGCTGGGGACTGTAGATCTAGGTGATTGCAGAATTATAATCTGTAAGCAAATCTAAATTTTCTTAAAAGGTTGAAGGAGGTGATGCATTTCCTTTGTTCCCAGTAGACAAGAAGCCTTGTGTCAATGTATAATATATGATTTAAAAGCTTTATTATACAACCAGTTTAATGTTGCAGCAGCTGTTATTTTAATCATATTTTCACATGTCCAAGATATGTGTTAATGGTTATTAAGTTTGCTATTTCCCTATAACATTGTCTTGGTTGATATAATTTAAGACTATCATTTTGACAACATGACATGAAAATCATGACACTATAAATACCTCCTAAAAAAAAAAAGTTCAGTTTCCAGCATCCAAATTATTGATTCTCATATATATGCATAAAGTTTTTACATATGTATATAAAATCTATTTATTTAAATTTTTATATGTATATAAATCACATATAATTAACATTTTAAATAAGATGTATAATACATTTCATTTTAAGCACCCAAATAAATCATCTATTTACTGATCATACATTATTACAAGACACCATGGTGTGAATGTGCAGCTGTGAATTACCTCCTCTTTTCTTGTTTCACGTCCTTTCTGTACAAACCAGATGACTTTGGCTTGTAAAGATCGTGGGGTGCATTCCAGCAAAGTACTGTTGTTCTCTATGCCGTAAGCCAGTCGCTCTTCAGTCTTATCCAAAGCATCCCCTACAACAGGAATGTTAACATCAGCCTTGAGACTTTGATTTTACTGGTAAATAATCATTTAGATCCCTGCAAAACTCATTACTTTTTGTTAATTTCTATGCAGGGTCATTTAAAGGAGTTATTTAGAGAGAATAGCATACCAAAATCTAGACATTAAAAAGGTAAGTAGGCTATGGGGCTTGAGTTTGGTTCCAAAGGACAAGATAGGACAGAAAGAAGCATCAATGTTAAACTCATGGAAAAATCAATGGCAACTGCTATTGATAAAGCAGAGAAGGGAAGGTGAGCACCAAATGTTCAAGCAAGGCAAAGACCAAATTAATGACCACAAACAAAAGCAGAAATCAAAAATCTAGGCACAATGGCACTACATAAACTTATGTGTGAATGCCATATTGACCGAGGATTGCAGCTATCCAGGCATTGGGCTTCTGTAGTAAGGAGAGAGTAGGAAACTGAACTAACAGCTTTGTGAAATAGAACTTCTTGATTATAATTTATGTCTTAGACTGGAAAGTCTCTCACTGCACTTGAACTCAAATTTGCATACAGACAAGTATACTTAGCTGCAGTGGGGAATAAAATCAAATTGAATTATTCTTTTTGTTTTGACTAAGACAAATTCAGTAAGTGGAATCCCAGGATTTTTTTTTCCTATGCCTGAATCCTTCTCACCTTCAAAACTGAATCCTAAAGTTCCCTAAGATTAAGGTCCTGGCTTTTCTTGTCAGTATTTCCAGATCCTTCAGTCCTGCACTGAATCCTGAGTCGGCCTGGGGTCTAGCAAACTGATGCTGGACCACAACCTCTGGATCTGTGTATAAGCACTGCTGGTCTCTCAATTATTGCACCCCCTCTTGTTACTTCCTGGTGAACCCACTGTCACTAAACACAGCCTGTTTACCAACCACCATCATCGTGTGAAGAGTCAGGAGAGTGCTTTTCTGTCCTAACCTCCTTACACTTGCCTCAATCTGAAATTTCCTCTCATCCTTTGGCCATCAGACCACCTAGCATTTGTCCTACATCACCAACCCCAGCATTACACTTATCCAACTTCAGTAAAAGAGCAAGAATTTTTTACTTTATACCAAAGCTTAGTAGGTGACTTGATACAAGTTATATCATTTGATAAAATCACCATAAGTTATATAACATGGTGAAGATATTCCCAAGTATGAAATAAAAAGATAAATCCTACAAGTCATTATGGTATTAACTACCTAAAGGAGGCAGCGTTCTTGTTCTAGGATTCCTTTGGTTTGAGGTCTAATATTAAAGCTTGGATGGTGGTATATAAAACTTATTTTCCTAATTATGTAAGAATTACATGTCAAACGTACAAAACTTTAACTACATCCAAGGAAAAACGAATACTTTCAGTTACATTGTTCTAGTATACATAAATCACAAAAGAAACAGACTCCTTTTAAGAAGCTTGCAGATTGTCATCAATGTACATTCTAAGTAAACCATAACGATTGATTTTATGTGGATTACCAATAAACTGCTGTCCAAAGCATTGCTGAGCTGCATTTCCATGCCGAACATCCTGTCTGCGAAACCGCCTGAAAGAAAGTAAATGCATTTAGGAGATGTTTGTATTTCAATTTTCCAGACTTTAAAATACAGCCAACTGCATTAGAGATTCAAGTAGTATTCTGCTCTTGAAAAAACTGATTAGTTATATGAAACAAGGATTAATCTAAGTTTCATAGTTTTTCACATTTCCATTGAATGTTCTTTAATAGATCTTCATAACGCTGTTTTTTAAATGTTTATATACTTTTTGAATTCTGGATCCCCAAGCAACAATTTAATAAATTTCTCTTTATATTTTGTCTAAAATTTAGTTCAAGAAGTCTTCTGGTTTGAAATGAATGTCTTGGGTGGTAAGGAATGTGCACAGATAAAGACAATGGGATTTGAGATAGAATATTGTGTACAAAATATTTGAGTATAAAACTTATACATAATAAAGTACGCATGAGAAAATATTTGAAGCAAATATTTTGTTCTATGGCCATAAGAATCAATTAATACAAATATAGTTGCTAATAAAAAGACAAACTAATTATATACTGTACTCAGCTTATTCTTTAGATATAACATTTAGAAAGTATATACTTCGTTTCAAAGTGATGGTGTATTATACGTGTTTAACAGGATTTTGTGCATTAGTGGGACTCAAGAAATACTAGGTTTTTTCCTACAATTTGCCTATTAAAATTAGGAACATTTCAAGTATATTTTTTATATTTAATAGATTATTTAGATATATAACTAAAAATACAATATTCTATATCTATGAAACAGATTTCCATGATATATGTCATGTTTTAAATTTGTATGCATATTTCAGAAATTAAACAAGGGGAATTATCATTATTAGAATTCTAAAATCAAGATCTCTAGCATACTTACTTTAGAGATAAAAATAGAAGTATTACGTAAAGGTGGAAAATACCACTTCTCTAAATCATGGCATTTCTTCAAGATTCAAGGAAAAACAGAAGGCAAAGCAGAAGTTTTACCCTAGAGGGTGATGGTGCAGCTTCCAAAGTGACAATGAGATGCTTTAACCATATGCAATGATAAAATTTGGAAAAGTGAACCAGATTCAAATCCTAATGCCACCACTAACTTTCTGTATGATCTCATGCATATTTCTTCCCTTTTCTGGCTCTTTGTGTCCTCCTTTGTAAAATGAAGTTGGCTAAATGACACCTAAAATCTATTGCAGCCTCATTTCTTTTTTCTTTTCATTCTAGGGTTTCCTCACTGTCTCTAAATAATAATGCAATGTTATCACAAGAGATGAAGTACTTTATCGCATAGAAGTTCAGATCTTATTTAACAACGTAACAGACATCTAAAGCTAGGCAGATGAACATTTTCAATCAATTTCTAGGATTATGACCTATGTACAAAGTAAGTTTTAGTTGTTTTTTTTCTTTATTTAATGTGAGATTGCTGATTAGAAAATCTTACCTAAAGACCAGGGATTTTACAAAGTTAAGATTAAAATTGCCACATGGATCATTCTATTAAATTACATTAAAAATAGAATTTATGAAAAAAGTAGCAAGCAAAAGCTTCATGCTTTTATATTATTTTATAATAGCATGTACAGCTATTATTCAACTGATAGCAGATCTAGGTGAGAATTAAACTGCTGTTGTTAATTCCTCACTTTGTGGAAACTTGCTTGAGTATTGAGAATCTAAAACCAGCCTAGCAATAATGAATAATGTACAGGGTAAATCAATGAAATGAGAAATGGTTTCCATTTTGCTGAGATGGTGTTACATCAAGATTATTATATAACTGATGTGAGAATAAAGGGGCCTGAAATCAAATAATTCTAGATAAGCAACGTGAATAAATTGAGTGCAAAAAATTATTAGAAACATGCACTTAAAAAAAATCCAGAAAGGTTTCAGTTCATTTTCATCTTGACATACTTATCCTTTATTTCAGCATTAAATACATATATACACGCACATATATATTAGGATCAAGAGTTTGAGAAAGGCTGAGCAAAATTGACTTTCATTCTCAAAGTTGCATATTTTTCTTATATCTCTAGCCTCTTAAAAACTTTTTAAGAGAACACTGAAAATAGACAATACAAGAGCAAGGGAGAAGAAAAAAAAGATCTAGCTTTATAAATTGTAGTGTATTTTTGGACAACCATTTTACACAAGTGGTTTGGATTGTGAATTAATGTTTTTCCCCTGTTGACTCATTTTCACTCCGTGAACAGAAAGGTATTTATTTTAATGACCAGTTTTCAATTTCTGCTTCTATTCAGGTCTGAAGCAAAAACGATCTGCTATAAAAGCAAACTACTTTCCCTTCATGTACTGGAACTTATCCAAAAAGTTCTCCTCCAGGAGTGAGCGATGGTTCAAAAGAATTCTACACCATTGAAAGATCTCCATTACATGTCACTGAACTGAGCTCATTCATTTATAGAACATGGCTGCCGACTCTGGCATTTCATGTCTTCCTGTCTACTATTTTGTCCACATAACTTTTTCTAAGTAATTCTTTATGTCCACGTCTTTTAAATATATTATCAAGGTTGTGGCTGCACACTCTTAAAAGATGCACCATATACCAAAAAATAGCTATGGAGACAGCTCAGTTAAAATTCATCATCACTACTGCATGTCTAATAAAAAACCTTGTTATTCATAAGCATTGGTGCAAAGCTTGCAAACATTTTTATTACCAATGACAATAAAATAATTTTATTGGTAAAATTACCTTTCCATCTTCATATTTTGCTGCTTTACTTCTGACCCATGGAACCGCATTGTTTTTCCTAAGTATTCTATGCCTTTGCACAGACAATTAATTCCTCTTAACTGGAATTTCCTTATATCTCTACCTTTTGAGAATGAGCTCAGAGGTTGGATGATTTTGAGAATTAAAGCATTATGTGCATTGCACTTACTCCAGTACTTAATACATAGTAAGTGCTCAGTAATCTACTACTGTATTTATAATTCTATTCTTCACTTTAGGTTCTGATTTCCTGTATACAGAAGGTTATGATTTTTTTTCATAAACCTTGCACATGGTACAGTAATTGGCTTAGGTGAATAAATCAATATTTTAAAATAATATGACTATATTTTTCAATTGTTTTCAAATATTAAGCATTTGTACAAAATCAATTAATTTGCTCAATTCTTAAATACAGTTGGTATTATAACAAATTTAGTTCAGAAATGTCCTCTCAAAGCATCCTTTCACTATTTTCTGTTATGTCCTTTCTTGAAATAGTCACTGGATTATTAATTTAGCTCAGGTAAAATTAACAAAAGTTTTGAAATAGTGAAGTTTTTAATGAAACTCTACTATATATGTGAACCTATAACAACTACACTAAATTGGGTTAAATTAGTTTCTGAAAAAGGTTTAAACAAAAATAACCCAAAGTGAAGTAGTAATAATAATTGAAATTGATACAAACTCCTTTTCAGTAGGGATATTTTATATAGTTCTATGTTTTGTTTTATTTTGTCTTTGGTCATTTTATCACAAGAAAAAAATACTTTTCTATAAGGAATAAAAATGTTTTTCCTAATATATTTTCCTAAAGTATGCACAACTGCATATGTCTTAAATGAAGAAATATCCTTATTCTTCAAAATACTTTCTGCACCTTAAGATCTCTGTTTAAAGAATACTGGGCTTTACCTTCTGTAAGAAACGGCAATGACCTTACAGAATTGTAGACATTGGAGTTTGGAGGTCTTTTAAGTACCTTTCATTTGTGTTGAATTAAATCACACATTTCATTAATTATACAGGTCATGCATTTGCCTAGGAGTTAAAATATTCACTTTCAAAATGAAATAAATGAAGACCAGCTGGTAGAGAGGACATGGGGCAAATGCAGGATGTATTTTAGAATTTATTTATTTATTTTCCTTTTAAGTCTTTGAATCCCTTATGTATGGTGGCTTGCCATTTCCACACTTTTATCTGAACTCGTTTCATGTCTTGCAGCAAAAGTTTCAAAAGGGGGAAAAGTTGATTCAAACCTGGGTGGAAAAATAAAAGCCCAACAGCATGTTCAGCTCCAGTCTTTGTACACAATAATTGAGCTGTTTCTGAAATACCTCTATCAAGTTTTCAATGCATATATTGTGAACAAAATATGACTATGATTTAAGTAAAAATAGCATGGTTATTGTTATGGAAAGGGTTCAAAAAAGAAAAAGACCAAAAAAAGCAGTAGGGTTCTTTTTAAACAATGGAAATAATTCCATCATGTATCACATCTCACCTTTTCGCATGTGTGCCTGTTGGGTAATACCGGGAGCAGGATATGCCGTCCCAGGCACAGTAAGGGTCTCGAGCCAGGCAGCAGTCAGCACAAGCAGTTCCATACATGTCACAGTGATGGAATCTGACTTGAGCCACGGCAGAAGCAGATCCAATATACAGCTGTTGCTACAAAAATCAGAAAGAGGCCACTAGCAGAAATGGAACATTCACTGAGCTCTAACATCTAGATTTTGCCATTTATACACAATCACCTCAAGCAAATATTTACCTAAATTACTGCAGTTGCTCAGGGTAGATGATGGAACATTGATACTTTCATTTGTCCCAAATTTGAAATGTTTGTAGACTTAAATGCAGAGGTACCAAGATTACTAGACTGAACTTGCTAAAAACTCAAGGAGATGTGTATTCTTTTGTTCATTATCTTGCATTATCTAACACTGTTGGTCTTCCTCTAAAGATTTATAGGAACATCAAATAAGAGATTGGAAAAGTAAATGGTCTTTTAAATATTGACATAGCTTTTAGAAGAGTGATGTAGATGTATATAGAATGACATGGAATAAACTAAAATATGTTAAGTGAAAAAGACAAGCAGCAGAATATTTAATATCATATGTTCCTGTCTGCCTAAATATGAAATGTTATTTATAAATAACTTTGAGGCAATATACACAACAATTGTTTCTGGAGAAGTTTACATCTAAAACTGATTGCAGTGAAGTGGAAGAGAAACATGTTTCATGGCACACTCTTGAATTATCATTGTTACCATTATTTTGCACAAACATTCACGAAAAATAATTAGGGAACCATGTGCTATCATGATTGGAAATAAAACTACCCATATCTTTCTATAGACAAAATGGAAACATCTATTAAATGTAAATCACCATATAATTGTGTCAACCAATTAATGAGCATAAAGTTTCAAACAAGATGAATAAGCTCTAGAGATCTGCTGTTTAGCACTGTACCTATAGTCAACAATAATGTACACTTAACATGAAACCTACCTATCCTCTTAACAGCTCTTAAGTGTTCTTACTATAATAAAATAATAAAAGAATAAAACTAACTTGTTCATATATAAGCACATGTTCTTATATCCTTTGACCTTAACTCACATATAGAACACACATACACACTACTTACTCTCTTTGAAGAAATCTCCATAGAAATAATAGGAACTGGATCCTGAAATTAAAAAAAAAAAAATTTTCCTTTTTAAGGAGGAAAAGAATCTTTAATATCATTATAAATCCGTGAAAACAAATTAGATATGTGAGTGGTTCTGTGGCAAACAGCCTACGGCTTTCATTTATAGTAAATAAATATGCAAATACCATTAAATTAAAATATAGCTTTAAATTTTTTTCCTAATAGAATGGAACAGATATGTAGATGATAAAAGCAGTGAGTAATCTAGCTAATTTACTGGTTGTCTCTGGAGTATAGCTTTTCTATTTGCATTTGAATATTGTGCTTTGGAAACTGAAATATCTTTAAATAATAAACTAAATATGTTCTTTCTTATAAAGTAATTGAACCTTTAGAAGTGAGACAGATGTGTCTTTGGGTAGGTGTTATTTTATAGATGTTAAAACTAGAGTATCCCTAAGGAGTGCAATAAACTCAGATCAATTCTGCAAGTGGAGAAACACAAGGCAGGTTGAAATCCACTCGGGAGATGATTATCCATGGAAGAATTATTTTTTAAAAGAGAACATTTGATCCTCTATGTCAGTGGATTTTTTAAAAAACATTTTTAAACTGCAGAATCTTTATGCATGCATACATTCATTCATTTATTCAGGCAAAAATGTTTCTTAAGGGTTTATATGAACAAAACATGGGTGGTGGGTGCTGTTAATTTGAGACCTGTGGTCCCTAACATGAAAATGAAATCTTTTTTGCTATTTTGTTTGCCAGGAAAAAAAAAATATATTACAGAAAGCATAGCTGCTCTGGCATATTAGGAGGGTGGTCAGCTTTGGGTGTGGCTCTGGGGAATCTGATCTCCATGACAGCCAAGACAAAATGCATTACTTTTCATTCATAAAATCTTTTCACAGATAACCATTACATTCATATACAGCCAATCCTTGTTTGTAGATTTTGTATTTGCAAATTTGTCTACTTGCTAAAATTAATTTGTAACCCAAATATCTATACTTGTTTGCATTGTTTATTCATGGACATATACTTGCTAAGAACAGCAAAAAATTTGAATCAGAAGACATGCACATTCCCAGCTGACATGGAACAAGGTGACACTCTGCCTTCTTGTTTCAGCTTTCATAGTGTAAACATGGGTCCTTTCCATGGACCATTTAGTGCCATGTTTGTTGCATTTCTGTGCTTTTTATTGGTGTTTTGTTCTTTAAAATGGCCCCCAAATGTAGTGCTGAATTGCTGTTTAGTGTTCCTAAACTCAAAAAGGCTGTGATGTGCTTTAATGAAGAAAATACTTTTTTAGATAAGCTTCATTCAAGCATGAGTTATACTGCTGTTGGCTGTGAGTTCAATGTTGATTAATTAACACTATATACTAAATAAGATGTCTTTAAACACAGACACACATAAAACAAGGTTATGTATTGATCAGTTAACAAAAATGCTATAATCAGAAATTTGCAAGAACCTAACCCTGTATTTCTCGTCAGGAGCAATAGTCAGTATTTACTAATTCAATGTTCACAGTGCCTTTAAACACCAAAACTGCTGTGAATAATGTCACTTGACTATATATATTATATATGCATGTATTTATACACATGCACTTATATATAAACATGGGCATATAATTTTTATGTCTAATCTTTCTATTATCATTTTCTATTCTCTTTTTCAGTAAATTATTTGTATAATTAATATGCTATGATAAAAAGCTGTACACTTATCATGCCACAATGTTCACAATATGAAAATGTGTTTTTTTGATCAATGTTAATAGTATATTTGCGCAAGATGTGACCTTGCAATAATGATTCTGAAATTCATATGTGGCGTAAGTGTTATTTATTTATAGTCACAATTTGTACATTAAAATTCTTTTCATTAGCCTCTTTATCTGAAAAGTCTACGACAATCAAATAGGCGCATCAACCTTTTGAATAATTTCTCACTTCAATTTGCTCTGAATCCACAACACATCTGTTAGGGAAAAAGAATTGACGTAATGCCTTTTCTATTTACATAGCTTGTAATTGTCCTCATAACGCATAAATTTAGGCTATATTTTTTATTTACAATACCTTGAATATCTGAAGTTCTTCTAGAATTACTTCTTCCATTGATTCTGTTTCTTGGTTGTAAATCGTGATTACTTTCAGCACAATTCCATTATCTGTAAGGGAGCAAAAAAGATTCCAGTATACATCATTGAGAGAAGAATGAATCCTCCTGTACCAATCATTTAGCTTCCACAATTATCAATTGTTTTATAAATTTATATTCATATTTAAAATTTCATCTCATTTTTATTGATATTCTAAGCTTGTTCTTTTCTATAAAAATTTAATACAATATTAACTTATACAATTTAGTAATAGTGCTAGACATAATTCAGAAAAAAATAAGCACTTTGGAAGTTCTGATCTAAGTGTCTTTAATATTGCAGCAGTTTGTTGAAAAATTATCAAGTCTTGTGGGTAAGATAATAAAATTTGATTATAATTAAGCTAATAATGGTCGCCTGTATTGTACGTTAACTAAAAGGAATAGAAACTGTCATTTTGAAAATCAAGCACACGTTTTAAATATTTCACAATTATTATGTCAGGCAAAAATCAAAGATGAAATTCAAATTATTAATTTATAACTACTGATTTTGCAATAAGGACTATATGTGTATTCTATTAAATCCTGTGTCTGGTAAATATTGGGAAAAATATCATTTGTGGGATTTTCCAATGTTCTACTCATCACAATCCATCGACATATTCTTTTGTTCTGAAAATCTGTAGTTCAATATGATATCTTTAAGTTAAACACGTTTTATGTGACAATACAAATATATATCTGATATTTCTGGAATTCTCTCAAATAGTTTTGGTCACTCTGATAAGCAGGTATTTCTAAATACATTCTGGAACTGTAAATATGTCTTCTATTTTCCAGGACATTTTAAAATAACATTCTTTGATTCATTTTATCAAATTAGTCTTGATTATGAAAGTCCTTTTTTTAAATCTGGCTGGAAGTCGCTATGAGAAAATTTATGGCCATGTAATATCAAGTTTGTTAAAGAAATCTGATGCTTTGGTAATCTTGAACCCACAGTGCAGAGCACATTATTAACATCAACCTCGTAACAAAAATGGATAAAATATAGCCTGCACCAGAGATCAATTTCTTGGCATAAGATGAATTTTTCTTTAAATCTTTGCTTTCTAAAAAGAAAAGTATTAGGAAGCCCAAGTACTAATACTAATATTACATCCTGATTCCTGATCTAGGCATATGCCAATATCTCTTCAGAAATCCATATCTATGATTAACATTATGTATGGTAGAATGCTCACTCTTCAAATGAACAACAACCATAGCAATTACTATGCTGCAAAAGAGGAGAGGAAGAACTGATTTTTTAAAACACTTTTAAAGTTAGTTACTATAGAATTTTAAATTACTTCACAGAATTTGCTACATATTACTCTAGAGGCTGTAAGTTTCTTAGGTCTCGTCCAGAAATTAGACCTAATGTATAGCATAAATTGAAATTATAAATTTATTTGAAAATTTTACTGTTAACATATTCATTACACTGTGTTTTGTTAATGCAGGGTATTTGGGGTAATATTTGGCCTGCTTGGTACAAATGGTTGATTATGATGGGTCCTGATAAGAATTACTGTGGTTATAGATTTAGGTAAAGTTATTGTCCCAAGTTGTTTATAAAATCTTGAGGCCTCACTGAGCAGCCAGAGGTAGTAATGAGGCTTGGCGACTGACAGGAGAACCATTCTTGCTATGACACTCGGCTTCCACTATGAGAAGTTCTACTTGGAACCAACTTGTTCATTAACATCTATTTTTCATTTCTTCATTTATTCAAATGTATTAAGCATTGACCATTTATCGGGAATTATGTGCTATAACAGTCCCAAATCCCCTCTTCCCAATAGCTTCAATATTTCTCAGGTCTGGAACAAGAGTGACCACATACTTTTTATTGTCCAAACCATGGCACTATTGACAATGAAACTGGTAATAGCAATAATTATTCCCAGATAATAGACATAAACTCTTACTGTTGCAGTCCTGTGAGGACTCTATTTCAATCTTTCTCATTACAGATTAGCAATGTGCAAATGGGCTAACCGATCAACAATAGATTTGTTGATAGATGCTTTTAAAAACATTATTAAAGTCATTGACTGTTAGGGTCAGTTTAAGGATCTCTGAGTATGTTCTCATCTCTTTACCTGTACCAATAAACAAGACATCATATTGGCCATCCTCGGCTTCTACTCGATCCACTGCTATTTGTTTCAGGTTATATTTTCCATCTGTTTTTACCAATATTGGTTTTTTATGGGCAGGTTTTATAGACTGGTACATCAGTGGATGACTTCTTGCAAATCGGATGGCATCATCGGGATAGTCTTTGGTGGTCCCATATCTCCCTCCATTTACTTTACTGGCACACTGAAATACAAGTGGATTAGATAATTCTTTTTGCCTTAAACCTAAAGAGAAAATTTATAATTGATCATGAGAAGAATTAGAAAAATTGAATATGTTCAATTATCAATAGTGCATTTAGAAACATTTAGTAATCATACATTTTTCATTACAGAAATGGAATCTGCATTAAAAATTGCAAAAACAGACTAAATTATTTCAAACATACAGCACTAGAAATATAGAAAAAGTAGAGAAATCCTAGAAAAGTGAAGTTTATTTAACACCAAGACAGTTTGAAAGTGCTAAAAATGTTTAACTTCATAAATATCCAAATTATTTTCTCTATTTTTGAAATTTGTTTTTCACATTGTTTACCTTCAAAATTTAATTTATAATCTATTGTTCATACAAAAACAAAAAGCCTCTTTGTTCTGAAAATTTATCAAAACTAAAGATCACAACTGAACAAAGTAGCTTTTCCTTCATTCAGACTCTGATAATATGACTACTGATGGTTCCAATTGGCTGACCGACTGTAGAATTTTAGTGCTATGACATAGAAACCTATTCAAATGTTATCATTTTTAATTGATTGGAAAAAATCCTCTACTATTATAATCTGTATGAATTTGTTCTGTTGTACTACTATAATCTGTATGCATTTGTATTATGTTTGTGTGGATTAGACACAACTGGGAAAACAAAACATTTGCTATAACATGTCAATTTTTAAATCACTGACTCTAAAATTAAATCTCCAGCGGCTTCTTAAATTACTTACTGGAAAACCTTGAAATGTGTTGATTCATGCTTGTTAACAAGTGCTCCCTCATTTCACATATTTTCCCCTAGAACCTGCAGCAATTGCAGTGATTATTTGGATAAAAATTTTCTACTTTAGAGTATAAAATGGTAGTTTAATAATCACATTCTGAAAAGAAGGCATTTATAATGGTTTGGTTTTAAAAATCAGGCCATATTTCTTAATTTGGCATGAATTTTTCGCTTGAGTGTACTTTCATGATATATAATTGGAAACATTTTGGACTAGGTTGGAAGCAGTTCAGTAACCAGTCACTTCCTCCAAATCTCCTTTAAGACCATGTGGTTTCAAGAAGCATTTCCAGCAAAGCCATGGGAGTGGGTTTTCTCCATTTAAATTGTAATTTCAATCAATAGAGTGAAATAAAATATACTTTATGTCCTACTGGAAGTAATAATTTTAAGCTAGTGAGAGAGACTGATTGAAATGATAAAGCCTTACACTCGTTAATGTAGGTAAGGTTTGTTTCCATTTTGGGTTTTGGCTCTGCAAAAATGGTTTCTACTTGACTTGCAAGTAATTATAGAATCAGCACAGTGATGGGATTTCACCAGCTGGTCATGAAAGTATAGATGTTGACTTGTGTGACAAGTTAAGTGTTTGCTCTTCATGGCCAACAAAGTACATGCAATGATGCAACATCTTTCCAACCTAATTGCACAAAGTATGCATGATACAAAATCATCACCATCGTCATCACCATTTTTAGACACACGTACAATTAAAAGCACAAAAATTTGGGTAGCTAAGAAGAATTTTAGTAGTACCGGTTTAGAGGCAAGTGACAGAAGTTCCTGTCCTCTAGGGATATTTTTGAATTGGTATTTTTTTTTTTTTTCCTAAGAGGCCAGCGAGGATGTTAAATGAGGTGCTGAGGATATAGAGAAAAAACTTTTTAGATCTGCTAAAGTGAGAAGTATGGAGAAAGTTTGGCCTAGGGAACTTAGAGGCTGATCTAAATATTAGAATACAAAAATTTGACATTTTCTTGCTTGGAAATGACATGTGCTAACTTTTCTGAAGAGGCTGAAAGGAATATTCTCATATTATTGAATGTTTCTGGGTTCATCACCACTCCTAAAAATAAGATTAGTGCTACTTAGCCAAAATATCAATGGTAATGTATATTGTATAGTCCCGCTCAGATGTATCCATAATAAATTACATTTTTCCATTAAGTAACAAGCAGACAACTTAAGATTTAAAGTGATATTTATTAATATTTACCATACATTTTATCAATCATACTTTTAGGTATAGAATTCCTTAATTGTTTAATTGCAAAGTCTTGTAAAACACATGAAACGGTGGACAAAATATTACCAAAAGAGTCTTTAGAAAATAAGAATACTTTGTGAAATGACTAAACTTACAGAACCAGGTCTTGGGTAAGGGACTTTTCCTTCATAGAGTGACCAGTGGTATTCAGGTCCTTCCTTATGTGCATATGGTCCGTTAAAGGCTGCCCGGATGCTAGACATATGATAGACACATATAGCATGCCCTCGAAATATATTACTGAAAAGTACAAAAAAGATAATTACTATTCTGGAACTAACTAGCAGGTCACCTAGCCAAACACTCCAGTCTACATATATAATAGTTAAGTCTTTTGAGTAAAAAAGCTGCAATTTCTTTAAGCATAGAATATTCTAAAAATAATAAATATTGCAATAGTTCAAGTTTTGAAACTCCAAAACTTACCATTTCTTTAATTGCCTATTTAATACAATTGAAAATGACATTGTTAGAATGACAAAAGTAGTTGTGTCACTTTATTAAGTCCTATCTCGTGTTTTTGTATTTTTTATTAAAAAATATCTGGCCTTAATATTAAAAGATTCATTCCCAAGTTGAGTTACACATTTTAAAGTATTATCTCCTTTAATGTTCCTTCTTCAGCATAAATTGTGTTCTCTTAATCACTATTCTAATATTGCTACAAATTCTATTCATATTTTACAAAATATCTTAGTGTATATAATTTGAAGAACAATTTAAAGTCTCATGAAAATTTAGGAATTTGTTGCATTTTTTGGGTTTATGTAGACATTAATACACTTATATATTTCTTCCTCCACTTCACAGAAAATTGCACTATAGTGGAAAGATGACTGGACTAGATATATTAATCTTGAGATAATTATTTAAATTATATAACTCGGACCCCTCATTTCCAGAACTAGCAGCAGTTGAAATTATTTTCTTGACAAAAATTTCTACTTGGTTTAGAGAACACAAGGAAAATGAAAAAACAAAATTTCAACCTTGAGAAGATAAAGTAGTTGACTAACTACAGCAAGTTTTAGTGGGGACATTTGTAATCAGATTCTGCAAAAAAACATTAATTTAAAAAAATATGGCCATATTTCTTAATTTAGCATGATATGAATGACTTATAATATCCTAGTCTCCATATTGTAAGAATCAAAATAATTGTGCAAGTGCTTTATAAAATGCAAAGTTCTATATAAATATAAAATTTCCTATACCCTGAGACACCTGTAAAACAGCAGTTGTATTACTGTCCTAGGACATCAATTCACACATTTTATAACACACCTTGAAGCAATTGGAAATGCCTTGCATACTGAGAAAATCTGCAACTAAAGTGGCAGTAAACCTTTGATCTCCATTCTACAAAAATCAACCTTTATGTCAGGTAACAGCTGGGAAGTTTTTTCTCAGATTTTTATATAAATTGAACAGTCAAAATTGAAATTATGAAAGAATCATGTCTTTGATTTCTCAGAAAGCTGTGCCATTATGCTATCACTTGGGAAAGTAGCTTATACAGTGTTCATACTAACCCACAGAAAAATAATACTGATTATCTCATAACTTTATCATATAAAGCCACTGAATCCTCATGCAAAGTATAAATTACTCACATAAGGGAGATAATGACGTAATAAGAAAAAATTAGTTAAGGACAGGGATGGGGGAACCTTTTCATGTTGGAAGGCCACATTCATTTAGCTGTAATCAAATAAGGCTGTATTCAAGAACTTCAATTAGATATACTTAAAATGTACATTATTTTGTAAAAAATCTAACTACTACGTACCTAACGATTTCAAAAAATGAAAACTATTTGTTAATTTTAAAGTTAACTAGCCTTTTAGTGACTTTGTTGTGTCTGCTTTTTGTTAGAAAGCATTTGAATATTTGGTTGAAGCATGGAGGTCTGCAGTTTCACTTGATCGTCTAGATGGGTATCAGTCATTGGTGACCTTAAGGGCGCTTTGATTTGCGTTAGTTAGGAGAATGTAGATTTGCAGCAATAAGTGGTTGAAAAACAAGAAAGCATATTTTGGGCATGTTGCTGAAGGCATGGGATTTCTACTGCATTTTTCCATATTTCAATTGTGTATTTCTTAGCATCAAACAATGGCTTTAAAATGTCGTCTACTGAGAGCTCAATCCATTCCATCTGTAGTTCTTTAGGTGCCTTGGTAATATCAACTAGGTGA
Organism: Propithecus perrieri; assembly: GCA_963574695.1. Classification (NCBI taxonomy): domain Eukaryota; kingdom Metazoa; phylum Chordata; class Mammalia; order Primates; family Indriidae; genus Propithecus; species Propithecus perrieri. The sequence continues at coordinate 37,859 of CAUYRB010034197.1, read as the reverse complement.
AACTGAAATGCTAATTTGAGTGATGTCATGATTCTCAAAGTTAGTGAAACTTTCATTGTATTTTCCAGTTAATAGGTCTATGACAGCTGTGTATTCTTCAAATGATTAGCATGTATCATCCTGCTCATTAATGACCTTTGCTAACCAGGGAAAATGTTCATCTGAAATTTCCTTTTGAAGAAGTGTTTTGAAGAAAGATAGCTTTTTTTGAAATGCTTTAATTTTTTGCCACATATCATATCTAGCCTTAGCTTTACCTTGCAAAGAGATGTATTCAAGTTGTTTTGATTTGACACTATATCACACAGAAATTCTGTATTCCTACAGAAATCTTCTTTCAATAATTCACATTGCTGATCCCATTCTTCACAAAATTTAATTATCTGTTCTGGCAGAGATAAAATTTTGGCTAACACCTGTCCTTGCAATAGCCAACGCACTTTAGAATAACAGGACAAATCCACCCTGAATACCTCATCCTTCAACTTAAACATGTTACGAAACTGACAATGTCATGTTGCATTTGCATGAATATAGTTAACAATACTTATAACTTGTTGCAAAGTGTCACTTAAAATAGTAGGTTTACCACAGAGATTTTGTTGATGCAAGATACAATGAACAGAAATAAGAGCATCTGGATCTGTTAATACTTTTTAAAAAATCTGTGTCATAAACCCTTCATGTTTTCTTGTTGAAAGTTGTTAAAAATATGTATTCCCTATGTACTGTCTGCAAGAATGCCCAAAGTGAATAACTCTTCGTAGCAAAAAAAATCTTGCTGTGACTCAAATGAAATATAAAACCTGCACTGAGTCAGTAGTATCAGTTGATTATCCAAAGCAATTGAATAATATATATTTTTCTTTTGAAGTATCGCATGAAGTTCTGTTAAGTTGAAGGCTAACTCAGGCTGCCGATCAGCTATGGTTCTCCTTGAAAGAGGCAGTTGTTTGTACTTTGAAACATTTTCGGGGACTAAGCATCCTACAACTTTGACAATGCATTCTTTTACAATTTCTACATCACTTGAATGGATTCTTCTCTTTTTTCCCCAAGTATAGAGGTTGCTTCAGTGGCATTATTTCCTAGTCTTATTACAGCTTGAAAGAATTGTCTTTGCTTTTCATCTTTTATTTTCTGTGATACAACATTTTGCCCCTCTCCCTCTAATTTAAAATATCTGTGGTCCTTATGAGTGTTATAATATTGATAAACATTGAATTTCTTTAATATTGATATTGCAGTATCACAAAGCAAGCAAATCATCCTATCTTTAGCAGAAAGAAGATAATATTGCAATTCCCAAACCTCATTAAAAAATGTTTTCCTCCTTCAGCGTTCTCTTGGTCGTCTTTGACATGATGGGCTATTGAGCAGACAGAATTAAAAAATACTATCTAACTGTGCAACTATTCATAAATTCCACTTCAAACAGAAACACCAGGGCACTGTTGTCAAAAGCTGATAACAGAATGGCATACTCACCCCCATAAACTTTCACCAACCAGCCTTCTGTGGTGGTGGTGCCAGTCAGACAGGGGAAATTAGAACTAAATCACCAGTGTAGCAGCCGTCAATTTAGCCCTTATGGCTTGCTGATGTTCTAATTGTGCCGGTCAATCTGGGAGGGTTATTTCCTTTACATTTATTTTATTGTTTGGTATTTTAAATATGTTCATTTTACAAATAAAAATATAAAAGATGAACAAAAGTATATTAATAAAATAAAAGGATTTGTTCTGTCAAATTTGGATTCAGTCAAAAGACTACATTCAAGGACCTAGAAGGTCACATGTGGACTTTCGGCTGCAGGTTCCCCACCCCTGGTTAAGGACTTTCCATGGACTGTGATAACTACCAATTTTCATTAACTATTTTTATTCACATCAATAAATAATAGGAAAAATTGTTTCAATGTTTCTCTGTTGAAGAAAATGTCTCTTTATTATAGTAGGATACTCGTCCAAAGACATTTATTATTTTGTTCAAAGTGAGCACTAGAAATCACAGGCTGAAAAAGCTAAACAAAACCTGTGTAAAAAGGCCCTAAGTAAGCACAGTATGCACGATTATGTAACAGTTTATGGCCTACGGTGCAAAAGAGGAACTCGGTGATATCATTCTGTCCCTCTCAATAGAATTGAGGTATATTCTTTATTTTTTACCCCAGTCATTTTACCTCCACTCTGCTTTATTTGAAAAGATACTTAGGAAATTGTCTATATAAAATTTCAACCCAAACTGATTCTAATATTTTTTTATCCATGCATTAGTACACATGAAATAATGTTTTATTCATTTTTAAAGTCCTCTACCATGGATATAAAATACAAACACATAAAAGGGAAAACAACAGATTATAATTTTTAAACTTGAGCAGCAAATGTAAAAGATGGAGAACAAATCAAATCATAAACGTGAGTTCACTACGAGTGAACACAAGATTGGGACAACCAGAATAAAGGAGTGAGAAAAATGCTTTGTGATTCAGGAATCAAGAAATATTTCTTGGACATGGCTATTGACAAGTACTGGAGAAGTGATATAAATCAGTGTTAGAAAAGAAAGTCATTTCAAGCAAAATAAGTGAATAAACAAAATATTTTAATAGTAATGGGAACTAGCAATGTAGACACTGGGATCTGTTAAGGTATTATCTTGTTACAAGCAGAGCATTAGAGAACTCAGAGGAAAAATTTCTAAAGGTGAGTGGGTAATAGTTGATTAAGAGCCTTGAAAACCTGGCTTGGAAAATTCTATCTGATGAATAAAATAATTATCCTAGATTATAGCACGAAACGCACCATCTTACAAAATAAATGAGAAAAAAATCATTCTGTTGTAGATTAATAAGGGAAGAGATTGGGATACTGAGCACAGGAAAATGCTGGGGTACCACGAACTAAAAGAAGGAAGAGTCTAGATTTGAGATTGTGGCTTTGAAAATGGGAGTACAATTGCAAACATAGGAGAATGAAGATAAATTGGCGACTTACAAAGCACAGAAAATGAGAATGGCAAGTGGGTCAATAGTATTTCAAGTTACATACACTGTAAAGGGGTAGTCCAGGGAGACATCTTTTGTTTTATATAATTTTTATTGACTATATAAATATCTCACCTTGTCATGTTAAAGAGTCCAAATATCACTGGGTTCTTATGATCTCTGGTATGTAGCAAAAAGACATCCTCTGGAAAATTAAAGACAGTTCCTCACTTAGCATTTTTAGTTCTTTGCACGCAAAGAAAACATATTCACTTAAAATAGTATAGAACCCAATATAGATTTTAAGTTATACATTTCCATATAAAATCATACAACCATAACCAAATCATAACAGAGTGAATCATTTGACTGTTCTGAGTAGTTTTGTGCTGAGTCACAAGAAGAATCCAGAAACACTTACGCTAAGCTAATATGAGTCTCTTTTTGTTTCTGCAACTTTTTTTGACCCCACTACATGGGCCTGGCCAAAATGACAAGAACAGAAACTGGCTCTCTGTTCAAAAGAGGTCAGATACACAGAAAACAAATTTTCTATGTGTGCTAGAGAGAGAGTTATAGAGAAGAATACACATCAAAGAGTAAAATTTAATTCACCTAATAACATTTACCTAATTCATCAAAATACGTATCAATTCCATTCATTCCTGGTACTGAGCAAACCAGTCTGGCTTTTAGGAAAGTGCTCCACTTATTCACCAGTATTCTCTGCCCTCCTGCGTCGTTCTGTGAAATACAAAAAGCAGGTCAATGGGTACCTACCCAAAGAACTTTCACCAACAACAGGTTTTATATTATGCTGAGAGTTATGGCTTTTTAATTAGGAAAATTTAGCATAATCCTCAAGTAGTACCATAGATACAGTCCCTATATATCCTAATATATTTATATATATATTGGTTTGCACATTCTCTCATTTCAATGTACATTCACTCTGGTTCATTAAATATATTTTCCATGTATTAAACAATATTAATAGACTAGTCTCTCTAAAGCAGTGCATTTTATGACACAATAATCTTGATTATTATTTTATTGCTAAAGATCTACCTGTGTCAAGGATATGAAAGTATCCATTTTTTTCTTCCTTTAGTAAGGCAAGCTGGAAATACACAATATACTAATATATATATATACATGTACTCTACACACATATACATATATGTGAATATATATAAATATTTTCTTCAATTTATTCTTAAGTATTTTCTCAAATGCCAAAGACACTTTACGTTTGTATTATTAGCATTTTCTCAATATATGTTGCTATTTCAATTGGTTTTGAATTTTCCCACACAACCTCTGACTATTCAACAAACTATAGATGTTTTAATTTATAATTTAAAAAATAAAGCTCAAACTTCACTGTGGGGAAAAAGTCTAATTATAGACTATTTCTTTTCAGTATGTCTTTAAAAATCATACAACATATAAGGCTCTTTCAAGATATAACTTTCACTAGATATGAACTATAAAGTTTAATATAGAAAATACCATTTTTAGGCAGCCTACAGGATACTAAAGTCTTTTGAAGTAGCATCCTACTATAAAATTAACCAAGGCCTGACCATAAATTGTGAGAGAAGCAACTCAATGAGAGAGAAGTCCTCACCACACACAGTCGCCCCACTCTGGTGTAAACTGTGTGAGCGTTGTTTTCTGCTTCCAGGGCCTTCTCAGTAAAAAAGAAATACACTTTGTTGTCATCTCGGTCTTCATTGTCAGGAATCATATATGAACCTACAAATTTTGGTTCTGTAGAAGTAAAAAATAGAAGAAAGTGACAAAGATACTATAACAAATGATAGCAAGATATTCTAATAAATTATATATCACCTGAATGCTTAAGTTTAACTCTCATCATTTCATGAAGAAAACATTTTCCTAGAAATTTTTTACTAATCAAATCCATGTAGATATCTCCATTTTATTTGCAAATCAACAGATGTTTTAGAAACATTAAAGGAATATTTAATTGGAAAATAAAAGAATCATTGAAAGAAGGACAATTTTGAACAACATACATTGCAAACTTAAAATGCATTCAGTGAAGGACAAATTGGAGGAACCATGAAGATAATCTCCACAAATTTCCACCTATTATACATAAAAAGTGAATGTAAATATAAGTAAAATATTAAAGTAGAAAGTATATCATTACTTTTATTTAGTTCATAAATTATCTACCAGTTTAGCACATGGAAGATCACTTCAGTTTTAAAATAGAAAATCTTAAGTTTTTGAATTTGTAGTCTAAGGGATTTGAATCAGTGACTTTTGATATGGCATGTAAAATCTTTTCATGATAACGTGCTACCAATAATGACTATGCATTTTAAAGCTTAGTAAAAATGTGGAAAGTGATGAAAATGTTCACCAAAAGTTTTAGTCTCTAGATTTACCACTGTGCCAAAAAGTATAGTACAAAGAATTCTGTATCGGTGACTGGCTAGTGACTTTCCCAGTGTTTTATTTGTCTCTAAAGTGCAATGTGTGATCCTATTAAAACAAAGCAAGCAATTCATCAGAAATTATGCCAATTGATAAGAATAGACAAAACATCTTATTGGACGATAGGTTTTTCACTTTTCATACATTTGCTTTGTTTTCTTCATATAAATCTTGATTTCTAAGCATTGCTATAAAGGTAAACTGGTTTTATAACCAAGCCAGCTCATACTGATAGAAAACGATATACACATATCATGTATAATACTTTAATTCAAGAATATTGCTAATAAAACATCCTGAAATTTGTAAACATTATAAATTATATTGTTATTCTCAAAATGGTGAAATTTCCCAAAAGTTCTAGTTGATTTCAATCCTGATTCACAGACCATTTCTCCTTCAACCTTACCTTTCAACAGGCGTTCATCGTCATGCTCAGTGCGAATGTGGGCCAGTCGCCCCAGGCTCCTGAAGATTGCGGCGTCTCTGCCCCAGTAGTCACTGTAGAGCCCAGCAAACAATTCACTACCTACATGGAAGCATCAATTCAAAATAAGTCAGTATTTTTTTCTAGATCTGAAGAAAAGGTATAAGCCACAATTACAGTAAACATCCAGTTCTATTACGTATACACATAACATGTACTTTATGACATTAGCGCTATTGTTGTCAAGGGAATAGGTGGTGCAGTCAGACTGCCAGGGTTTGAATCTGGACTCTGTCACTTACTAGCTGGACAAGTTACTAACCTTCCTGTGCCTCACTTTCCCCATTTACAAATGAGAGAAGGAATAGCACTCAATAGGATAGTTAAGTGCAAAGTGCTTGGAAGAATAGATAGAGAATAGTAAGAGCTATGTTTTTGATAAATGCCTAATTTCATCTTATTTACTAAACTTCTTTTAACCTTTTTATCAGGGCTTTATTATTATAGATGTTATAAATTTGAATTAGCTGAATCACATATAATAAGAAATTAATATGATTTTAGTGTGGGAACCACAAAGTCTGACAAAGTTGTATACAGTCCAATCAGTTGCCATTTAATTTGTAAATTTGTGGCTCAGTCTGATAGGAAGCATAGAAAAAAGAGCTCAAAATTTAAGCAGGTTGTCAACAGAATGACTGAAGGTAGTCAGCTGCAACATGTGGTGGCAGTCAGAGTTGAAAATCAGACCGAGGAATTACACAAACGTATGCAGAATCTCAAGAAATGACAATGTGTCTTTGGAGCCAGAAAGAAAGACGTTAAAATTGTTTACAAGAACAGAAACAAACAAACAAAAAAAAACACCTTTTTTTTAAACAAATGGAAAATGTAAGAGTATAACTTGAACCTCAGAAAAATCAATACCTCTCAAGCATAGGGACTTGAAATCTTTCTTTCCTGAAAATGGCAAGAGGTAATAAATATGCCCCTCAGTGTAGCAGGAGAACTGTCCTAGCCATGAGCTGTATGGGCGTTCTGTCCCAAGCAAAAATCTCTGGCCAAAAACCAGATAACAGTAGATTGCTGGGAAATAGCAACCTCAATTTAGGGTGATAAAATTGTTTTCAATGAGTGACATATAACTCTGGTCTGGCTTAAAAATAAATAGACGATGAAATATTACATAGTATATTACTTTTCTGTTAGACTTGGAATGTACACATACGTGTACACATGATTTTTAAAGTGCCTTATTAAAGTTTAAGAGAATTCAAACTGTATTTCCAATTTAATATATCTAATTATAGAATCAATTTTACAATTAAGGTTATTAAATTTATAGGTATAAAAATTTGACCAAATACATAATCAGAATTTAAGCGAATTTGAATTTCTTATTTATAAATTTTATTAGGTTATTAAAATTATTTCAAAATTTGTGAAGGCTTGTTTTCTTAAGGTAAGGCCTTTAAAACTTTAAAAACCTTGAGTAGATTAAATATATTTATATGATTTAACATTTGAGAAATTGATAACTGAAATACATATAGGGCAATTTGTAAGGAAATTTATTTTCAACTTTAGTTAACTATTAATTTTTAAAAAGTAAAGATGATTGCTTTTGTTATACCGGACCTAGAATAATAAGATATAAATTGAATTCAAAGGTTAAAGAAAAATAAACCTTTAGAAGTGTTACTATTAGCTTTTTCTCATTTTTAAAAGACAAGGAATGCAAAATAGTTTTCTTCTATTCACAAACCCTGTTAAGGATGCTTAAAAACCATATAATAATAGGATAGAAATAAATAAAATCCAGGTATCCACAGAGGAATTTACTTTTAAACTACATACATTATATGAGAGAGAGAGGGAAAAACAAATGTGGCAGAATGTTAATTCGTTAATCAAGGTAAATGGTACACAGGTGTTAATTTTACTCTTTCAACTTTTCTTTGTATTTGAAAATTTTCAAGGTAACAAAAATTTTCAAAGACTTTTTTTAGTTCACCCCATATATTCAGAGGTGTGATAAGGAAAATAACTGGAAAAAAAAGGATGCTTTAAATCTGAAGTTAAGAACATTAATAATTTGGTAGAGAAAACTTATAACTCTTAGGCACGTCACGTTCTTTGGTAATTCAAGAGGAAAAGAGCAACATAACTTATGTCAAAGTCAATCAGTGCTGTCTTCACCAGAAATTTCATATCTAAATATGGAGAAAGCATTTTGAGACAAAGTACATGCAGTGGTTGGGGATGTGAACGGTCACTGGAATTTAGCCTGCGCTACTGGAACAGGGGTAAAGCTAGTCATTAAAAGTACTTGAGAATCATCAACTGTATGGCATAAATGATCAAGTTGACCCTTAAAAAAAGTGACTCCTAACACAAGTGAAGATTGTTCTGAAATATTTTTGTTTTTAATTATCGTTGAATTGTTTGTCACATCAAATATACAAACCATCTTGTAAAATTGTTGTAAACATAACTTTTTTTTAAATTGGGGTGAGATGAAGGTTTAATGAATAATTGGTTTAAATACTAGATTTCTTAAAAATCATGACAGTTTTCTATTAATATTCGATTTAATTTCATTTCTTAAAATATTTTAGAAATTTGATAACTGAAAATATTATGGGAATCTAATCTAACATAATATTTATATTAGTACGTATCAATTTTACTGCATTTATCCCAATTTGGAATATTGTGTTAAAGTGATTTTATCATTGCTGTAAAATTAACAAAACAGTACCCCTTGGAGCCACTAGATGGCAATGCTATGATACCAAACAATACCATATCCAGAGCAGGTTATCTGTACAAAAGAAATGATATATTTCCAATTTTACCCAATTTCCCATTTTGTACTCGGATAAAAAAAAAATAGCTTGTGAGCAATGCAAATAACACATTATGAACTGTACGACTTAAACTTCAAAGAAGCTAGACAGGTGCTAAAAACCATAAGCTATGTAAACTGAACCAAATATCTGTGTTGAAAACATTGGCTTTTTATCAGAAGGGAAAGATTCTCATTTTATATCTTATTAAAGTAAAGAAGAAAAAATTCATAGTAATTGATAATAACTATGTTTGACAAAATACTTTTCTAAGAAAAATAGGAAAAAACAGTAATGAAAAAAACACAGTAATGAAAAACAATAAATTAGAATAAAGCTTTAGGTACAAATATTACCTAATAGTACTTAAATAAGCAAAAATACTGACCATCATTATAATTACTGGTATTTATAGTAATATAGTCTCTAATTGAAAATTTACTTTAAAATTATAAATATTTAGTATCAGAGAAAATTTGTGAATCAATATTTTGGCGTTTTATACAGTACAAAAGTAACATAAATCATATTTTCATGGTTTAAAAAATTTCTTATAAAGAGTAAAATGTTTTAGGGTTTCAATGTCAAGAGCAGAACTACCCAAAGATTTAGTTTTCTATGTCTATGAAGATATATTTAATAAAGGTGTTACCTTAACCATAAATTTAATTGGTATTTAATCTATTTTTATATTCTGAATATAAATAACCAACTGTTATGTTACATACTTTTTATTGTTACAGCACTGACTTATGATAAGTGATGTTATGTTAATTTTAGATGGTCAAATATGGTTATAGTTAAAAAGTAAAACACATTTGCAAGACATTTTGACAGGTGAGAGTGTAACTTCTTGTCATGCTCAACAAGAGTCTCTATGTCCAGAAAAAAAGAATAGTAGAAATAGTTCTGCTGTGAAAATCTGCCACAGTCCCTAGCTCGAAAACTGTCCTCTGACCATGGTAAAACCATTCAACATCTCATGGTCTTAGTTATCTGTGGAATCAAATGGACTTCTGAGAGATTCTTTGCACCTACCAAACTTTTATGTTTTCTCCACTGCTCTTTTGCCTACAATTCCACATCTCCCTTCTGACCTCACTTTCTATTACCTGGCTATTGCCCACTTTATCAATGAAGGCTTCCCTGACCAAACTTTTGTTAGTTTAATGGTTCCTAGTACCACCATAGCCCCCACATCGATTTCTATCATACTGCTCATCCTACTATATTTTAATTGACTCCTTATGTGTTTGACATTATGACTTATTAATGTGTAGAGTACAGAAATGCTCAATATCTGTTGAATCAATGAATGGCTTTATGAATTAATTGAAAATATCTAAAGTTCATTTCAGGTGTTTAAGATTAAGATAAGCTATGAAATGCAATAAACATTTAGGGTAAGAGATTCTGATTTTTCAAAACTGCTTCAAGGAGAAAATGTCAAAAGAAAATAAAGCTATTAGGAACTTATATGAATTATAGAGATCTTTGAATTTTTGTTCCATAAGGACCTTATTTATTAATTTTAATTAATATTTTTCTATTTTTTTTCTATTTTTTCCCTAGAATTTGTCCCCAATAGTTTCAGCCCAAAGGACACTATTGTGATTAAAAGACTATGGCTACACTAAACTGTTTATAAGAAAGAAAATAAGATAATCATTTAACCCTTGGCAATATACAAAAACAAATTCTTTGTAATAATTTTAAGCTTAAATGTGTAATTAAAATACATGTCTATATAATTCCTTTTTTACAATACAAACTGTAGTTGAGATTTTAATTAAACATATTACATTGCCTTAATATTGTATGGAACTTACCAAGAGTTTTGTTCATGGACTATATATTATGAGTTTTTATTTACCATGTTGGACCTCTCAGTTTTAATTGTCTAGTAAGAAATTTCACAGTAGTTTTTCATGATCACCTTATCTTCTTAAGTTGTACTCAAGCATTTTTCCTGTTTATGTTATAAATGTACGTTTTACAAATCTAAATGTGAAACACGTTTGTTTCATGGAACAGCATATGGCTAAAGTCTCTTAATCACAATTTTGCAGAATGACTATTCTAGACATGCATAGCTGGAAAGAGAAAGAAAATGCACTTATGAGGATGAGAACCATCCGTATATTCCAACATCCTAGTTCACATCATATTCTGCTTGGGATGCTGAAAGAAACCAGGAAAAACAAGTGACTTTCTTAGGTATTTAGTTGTTGTGTTTGGACTTTTGGTTTGATTTTGTTTTGCCAGATAATTAGCATTTGTTATCAATGTTAAGAAGGTGATTTTTGAGATACGAAGGAAAAACAAAAATGTTTTCAATCTGTTTATTTGTATTTGCCAGCACTCATGGCTGCAAACCAGTGACGTTGATACCATCACAGTTAAACCAGATTCTTAAAGGAGAGAATATAAGTGGAGAATTAAAGAGTAGATATTTTTTACTCTTTTTTTTTTCATTTGTGAGGACACCATAAGCAAAGTATTCAAATAGCTCTCTAGAGACTAACACTCGTGGCCAGACACTACAGAGAGCATGTGGATAATGGGCATTCAGCCAATTGTAAGAGGGCAGCAATCTTGGATGAGAAATTATAGATATTTTTTAGGGACTGGAACATGGTAAGGGAATAACTTGAAGTCTACGTTTCTATACAGTTGGGATGAATTCACAAAACAAATGAGCACTTTTACTTGTCATATGTGCCGAAGTTACAATTATAAAGACACATGTTCTACCTTTATTCAGATTTTTTCATTTACTTTTATAATAAATAATCTTAATGCCTGTTGTATTCCCTGAATATAAATATAATTAAAAAACATTTATTAAAAATGCTTTAATGTTATTAAGAACGTGAAATAATCACAAATTTTCCTTGTGTGTATTTCAATCAATACTGACCTTTAATTTACAGAATTTGTAATGAGGATATGTATTCACAAAGGTCTTATTTTTATGAAAAAGTTCAGGAAGAAGATTTTGGTGACTGTAAACTTTGTAGTTTTATTTGCTAAAAAAAGTAAGAGGACAAAAAATATGTAGAAAGAAAATTTCATTAACTGTAAAATATCTTATTAGTGGTTATTTGGTGACATAAAATTTAGTAACTCTTTAACTTCAAAAATATCCCTAAATATATCCCAACAAAAAAGTTAACACTTTCAAAGCAAAGTGTCAAAGGGTACATTACAAATCAGAGTGATTTTCCCCCAAATACTAGCACAGTGCATCTTAGCATGCCTTAGGCATTTCAGGCATGGTAGAATTAAATTATACCTGGAACTGGTAACACAACTATAGGTCAGAATAAAGTGCAAAAAAAAAAAAAATGGCAATAGGATTGAAAGGAGAAAGTATAAGGGATCCTAAAGTTACTGAAGGTATTTTCAATTTAATGAGAATATTGCAATATTACATCAAACATAATGAGACAACCGAAATATTTTCTTTCTGGCCAAAATGACATATGATATAAAGAAAATATTCCCTGGATTTTAATTTGGGCTGTCATTAAGCTTAATAATTTAGTGGCAAAATAAGTACTAAGTAGCTTTGGATGATCTGAAAGACAATAGGCAAATGATGAAGCAATTCATTCTATGGAAAAATTCATTGTTTTGACAAGGTATTTTTAAAACCAGATTGTAATGCCTTGTATTCTTCAGACAGTTAATTAACCACTTATTTATTTTAAGAGAAGGTCTTGCTCTGTCACCTGGGCTAGAGTGCTGTAGTGGCATCATCATAGCTCACTGCAGCCTCAAACTCCCCCTGCTTCAGCATCCCGAGTAGCTGGGTCTACAGGGCCACATCACCATGCTTGGCTAATTTTTCTATCTTTTATAGAGATGGGGTCCTGCTATGTTGGTCAGGCTGGTCTTGAACTCCTGGTCTCAAGTGATCCTTCTGCCTAGGCCTCCCAATGTGCTAGGATTACAGGTGTGAGCCACTGTGCCCCACCACTTATACCACTTTAAATCCCATATTAGTAATCACACTGGGGGAAAACTTGGCTAAACATGAAGAAATATTTCCCTTGAGGCATGAACTTGTGTGCCACCAAGATAAATTATGTTACTACAAAGTGGCATTTCAGAATAAACCTAAGGTACTTTGGGATGAAAGTGAGTGGATATGATTTCATTTTTATTGGTTTCTGAACAAGCTCCTTATTGAGCTTGTTTTACTCTTTAAATCCTTTTTCACATTGAATCATTATATGTTATCAACTTTTTTCAAATTAGATTATAAAGTTAATAAAAATACCTAATATTCAATTTTTCAATAGTCTTTTACTCCATGTGCTCTTAAGTCAACTGAATTTAAGTTAACTGAATTAAAATTGTATCTAAAGTTAGGAAATTCTCTGATTTATAAGTTCTGTTTTTCCTTTGAGGCCTGTAGTTTTGAGTATTGCTACCAACTTCAGTGTTTTATCATTAAATCTGTCTTCATGTGAACAGGCATTAAACGTGTGTGACATGATTAACATGATTAACACAGAGGAGCAGTGGTCTAAAGATAGCCATCTTTCCTGGAGTCTCATCTTAACCCATCAGCACAGAACATGTGTGGTCACAAAATAACTCATTAATACATTCTTTCTGTGTCAGAGTAAGCTTCACCCAGCTTGCCAAATTCCAACTCAGGTAGCTCCATTTTTCCAGCCCACATTCCTTCTGCTATTTCAATTGGGTGAATTATTTTCACTTCCCTTCTTTTAAAGAGTTTCTGGCTCATATAGGTTATCGAGTTTCCATCCAGTGGCTGTGGCATTTCCACAGTGAGTGAATGATCTCTCCAAGGTACTTTGGGATGAAAGTGAGTGGCTAAATGTGAAGAATTATATTTTTATTTCTCCTCTTTGGGGGGATTATTCTACAACTTTTGTGTTTAGCTTGGAGGGCTCTTTTGATTTGATTTCTCTTCTGAATAAGCGAAACAGCCACCCAGATGGCAAGCACTTCACATTTCAGCAGAGTGTAATTTGATTTGGAAGTTCAATGAAACTCACTTGGAAATGTCTCTCCAGTAATATTTCCCCTCTTAAAAGTTTCAGTTTTAAATTCCTGGCTTCGTGCATAAACAAGCTCCAGGGAAGCAGAGGACTGAATGTCAGGGTGGCTATAGAAATTATTTTTAACCATTTAGATGAAAATAATCTAATATCCCTAGGATTTCACTATAGAGGCTTTGTACATTGTGTAATTTTCACCTTCCAATTTACTTTATATTCTTATGAAAAATAGTCTGAAATTTATTTTTTGTTTAAGAACCTCAATGAGTACTTCATTCAGTATTTATGGGAAGTCTATTCTGTTTAAGATATATGGTAAAAGAAAAAGTCTTTTTTTCAGACCTATTAAAATCTTAAATATATGAAGTTACCAAAATCACTAAAGACTTTAGAAAAAGATTGTATGAGTCTAACAAATGTATGAATTTTAATTCATATTTTGTCAATTTCCTTGAAATTTCTAGCATTTATGGATCTGACATTCATCAAAAGTGTCATTCCTAGGGTTTTGATTTCTACTTACTTAAGTCAACTCTAAATCAAACATAAAATATTTTAATCTTCCGTTGGAAGTTTTAAGAGTTTAGAATATGAAGTCTCTATATCTTTTTATATTTTCTCATTTTCCTCAAAGATGAGAAATAATGCTTATAGCATATATAACTCTAAACGTTGTAAATGTAATAGAACCTTGCACATTTCTACCATACCTATATCAGACCCTCTTAACACTGAGGAAATAGCATCATTCCTATTAGCACCTATGTTAGGTGTCAGAGACTGCTTTCTTCAATTTTATACTTAGGAACTCATCCATCTGTCTGTCTGTACCATCACAATGCTAGAATACTTTGACAAGTGTGTCATTTTCAACCCCAAATGGTATAAAAGACAAAGTACTTTGTTGTGTCTTTAAGTGAGGTTTTTAGGTAACTCATATAATTAAATTTAATCAAATCGAAATCTAGATTAGACATTGTCAATGTATTCCATTATTTCAACACATACATTTAGTGATAGTTTGAGCTAGTTAACCTCTATAATTTACATTCTAGATTAGCAAAAATTTAAATAAATTTGATAGTCTCAACCTCAGTTGAGTTGCCTTTCTGCTAAATTCTACTGATAACAGAGAAAGGTACCAAAAAGAATATTGAAATTTCCCTAAAGTTAAAATGTAATTGAAACATAAAGAATTCACATGTTAAAATAGTTTAGTTCTCTAGCAAAATTTTTATAAAGTCTTCATATAACTGCATTTCATAAGCAGTAAATAGCACCATACAAAATTTCTTATACCACTTATTAAGTGACAATTTGTTTTTTCAGAATGAGACGCACATACTTCATAGCAGCTGCACTTATTTTAGAGTTTAATTGTTAAAGTTAGCATGGTTTGAAATTGAATATCATTGCTTCCAGCACCAGTAAATAGATATGACAAGACAGAGAATATAAAGAAATACTGAAAGAATGTAACTGAAGTTGAGAAATAGATCTCAAAATCATTATGACTACCACCTGATGTCTGCGGCCACGATAATTACCAATTAAAGTGGAGATGAAGGAGGAGCTGGGGTCAAAAGGACATCTGCCCCTTCCTCTCTCAGATCTGTGTGACTCCAGGTGAAACAGAGGATCCTTGAAAGAAAACCAGAAGAGCTATTGTGAATGTGCCAACTTTAATAATAACTTAATTGCTCAGATAAAACACATTAAACTGATTATTTACAAAACACATATTCTCAAAAGGGCCCCAGTAACATCAATTTATTTGGAAACAAACTTGGTTTTATAAATAATCATATGGGTTTTGCAGATCCATCTGAGTTCTCTCCCTCTCAAAGGGTATGTAGGTAATGAAATGAATTTGCAGTTTTTATCATTTGATTAGAGTATTATTCTGAGATGTGTCAGTTAAATATTCCAAAGGAATTGAAATTTGCTGGAAAAAGGTTACTAAAAAGGTGATTCAATGATAAAAACAGAATTGGGATTTGATTTTAGAAATGCCATTATTGATTTTTTTTTGAATAATTTGGAAAAGAATATTTACTTTCAATAATTTGGAATATTTTCAATCATTTTAATTCTTTGTCACATATTCTTTTTATAAACATCCAAGGTTGAATAATTTAGAGAATGATTAATGCATAATCATTGCAATATCCATCCTGATGCTGCCCTTTCAAAATTTTTCCAATAAATGCTGAGTTCACCCAACCACTATTTCCCTCCTGTCTTATTCCTGTATGTGAAACACAGCCTGGAGAACAAATGTGGCCTCCTGACCCACAGGTGTCACTAAACTGATATTTAAGCCAAAAAAGTTTTACCCATTTAGCTACTATACACAAATTAGAAGAATGCATGAATGAGAGATGTTTGTGTTCACTTCCCACAGATAATTTGCAATGATATGAGAAAAACAGTTTGTACAAATGAAAAAGAATTACAGGTCTGCCCAGCTGACATTTTTGCTGAAGGAGTTTCACCTAAATTTGCAAAACAGACCCACAGCATTATATAGAGGAGGAAGTGACTAAGTGTATGAATGTAATACCTGTTTTCCCCCTTAGTCAGTGCTACTTTGTAAAATATAGACCGTAGATAGGGTATGCATAGTATACCTTATTTGTTCTATTATAGTCAAATGTCAGGGTCACACAAAGCTGACAGAGAGATACTGAGCTGCCGTCTTAAATCCAGATTTTTGATAGCTTAACTCAAGTTTTGATCTCTCTCTATTGACCGATGAGATCATTTTATCTAATGGATATAATTAGACCCCTTAAACACTAAAATTGAAACTGTAAGAGAAAAACAAGCACATTGCTTATTTATTCAAGGAAGTGTAAAACATTCATTTAAATTTCAATGGTCAAGTGGGTGAAACAAACAGAAAATGAAAACTGAAAGAATTCTAAGATCAATAGAATCCCAGAGTTTGTAGAACTGTAGAATTAGATGAAGGAAATGAAGGCACAATTTCTTAGAAAAGTCACAGGTTTCCATAAGTAGAAACCATAATCTAGGCTCCTGAGGCTATCGTTGACTTATGAATTTCAGTATATGTGTGTGATATCAAGTATCTGACATATCAGTGTGTTCAACTTTCAACAAAAGTTGATTGAATCAACAGGAAACTGTATTTGCCAAGAAACCTGTAATCCTAACATTTTGGAAACAATTAAGTAGAAACCAGAATCATCCTGAATTTTTTAGCTGTGTATGAGCAAAATTCTGTGCAATATGTAAATCTATGTAAGCCTGTGAAAGGACCTACTCTTTCATAAAACCTCAAATTTGACACTGAGAATATTGTGAGCCTTGAATATTGAATACGCATGTATTCTCAGAGATCTATGCCTCAGGTCAAAACCCAGATGTACCTTGACTGAAACCTTCTCACTTTTCTCCAGAAGATCTCAAATACCTATTTCACATTTATTTGATTAATGTCTAAAACTGGGTCAACAAGTAATAATTTTAAAATAATAAACAAGTGAAATTAAACTTTTCTGGTCTGCATTTGCATCACTGTTAAAAATCCACATTTTGAATACCTTGAAAATAGATATATCTATCATTTTAATTTTAAAAACACATGTGTTCTGTAGTTTCTCATTTTTCAGCCAACTAATGATTTTTTTAAAGATAAACTATCGGAGCATCCCTGCTTTAGATAAGTACCATTCTCTTTGTGTATAAAGAGAAGAAATGTCCAGATCTTTAGAGGATACATTCATTTCATCCACACAGGACAACAAATGGTCAATAATACTTTAGGAGTCAAATAATACAAAAATGGTAGACAATGGAAAATTAGATTGTTGATTGTGATATTTAAGTTTGAAACCTATTGTACTATGTATTTTGAAGACTATAATATTTGTAACAAAAATAATAGAGTTGCTTTGAACACACGAAAGTTCTATAATTCCCCTGTCTCATCACTCTGCACCAGTATTCTTTGACCCTGTCCCCAAACTTGGCTGGTTGTTCGATGAACATTTAAATGACCTCATTACGATGTTACATATCACAGAAAGCTCCATACATCTTTTAATCAGAACAAGACATGTCTTTCCACAGGAGTGTAATATAGGTGCTGTCAACATTCCTTATTTGAATAATGGTATAAAAATGGCAACATTATATCTTTGCTTTTTACTTTATTTTTGAGTTATTTAATTAAATGAAGTTGTAACAATAATATGTTGGCCAGTTTTTATAGCATGGGATATTATGACATTTTTACTAAAGTAACATTTGATAGGAAATGCTAGTAAAGGGCTGACATTTTTCATGAGTAACTTGAAATTCCTAGAATAGCTATAATCACCTACAACTTCACCTTAGTTATTATTTTGAGCCCAGCCTCAGTTCTTGATACAACTAACAGCTTCATTACAACTATTCAGTTGCCTGTGACAATTGTGAGTGGCCTCAATAAGTTTCATTTAAGCACATGTGCAATCATATCCTTAAAGCATATTTAGTTGACAACTTGGAGCAGCTAAACAAAAGTTAATAGTACAATATGAACTTAAAATTATCTTTCACTCACTAAACCAATGCTTTATGATATTGTTTAAAAAAACTGTCTATGATTAAGGCCAGTCAAACCTAGGAAGGGTCTGCCTGTTTCATAAACATACTAAAAAAATCTCACTTCTAACCCATCAATCTTTGTTGATGACAAGTATAACGTTGAAAGGATCATTGCATGAACAATAGGATCATTTCTATTGGAGATCATTTGAATACTAAAAAACACATTTTTGGTCCAATTTTGCTGCTCCTCTCAAACCTTTCCACATGTCTTCTGAAATCTTTTCACAGCAAATAAATCCCTAACATCACACTCAATCTGCAACCTGCTTCTAAAACCTCTTTGCCTTAATTGAGTCCTAATTTCCTTAGTAGGCAGAAAAATGGAGCCTCAAAGATGTCCTTGTCATCATTCCTATAACCTGTAAATATATTACCTTGCATGGCAAAGGGACTTTGCAGATGTGATCAAGTTAAGGACCTTGAGGTGGGAAGACAACCCCGATTTATCCAGCTTGGCTCAATACAATCACATGGGTTCTTAAAAGGGACAGGATGTGATGATGAAAGCAGAGAACCCACCAGAGTGACGCAGTGTGAGGAAAATGAGATCCTGTGAATGCTTGCTTTGAATATAGAGAGATGGGGCCACAGCAAAGGAATGTGGGTGGTCTCTAGAATCTTGAAAAAACAAGGAAATAGATTCTCCCCCTAAAGACTCCTGAAGAAATGCAGTGCTGTTGACATACCAATTTTAGCCCAATGAGACTCATTTTGGACTTTCTACCTACAGAACTATGAGATAAAAATTATGTTGTTTTAAGCCACTATGTTGTAATTTATTACAGCAGCCATAGAAAACTAATACAGCAATGAGTATATTGGTTCCTGCCTAAGTCCTTTTGTCCTTCCAAATGATAGCTCCCTTTATTCCCCATATTCTCTGATCCAGGAGACACTATTTCCCCCTACTCCCATGCAAATTCCAGACTGTAATACCATAACCCATTCTTATCCAGACTCATGCCGCTCCATCTATGCAATCCTTTAAGCATCTTTGTAGCTGTCACTCACTGACATCTACACCTCCCATCTTCACAGTCACTGCTTCACAGGGTTCTTCTATACCCCAAATCCACCATTGTGCCAGATGTCCATGTGCCCTTCCCACCGTCTAATCTCGTGGTTCCTGTCTTTTCAGTGGCATGACTTTCAGAGCCCACAAACCTTCAGCCACAACACCAATGCCACATCCCCGAACTTGTCATCCAGTGCAACTGCCTGAATGTTCTGTCCACTCACCACAGCTTCTCACCCTTCCAGCTCCTCCACGTGATTATTCCAAACACTATAAATATTCTTTGACCTCACACAGGCCTCTAGAGTTAGGATGATTTTATTTTATTTTTTTCAAAATGTAGCATTCTATTCCTTTCCTCTCCCCCTTATCCCTCACCTCTTCTGTCCATCATTCTTAAAGCTAGGCTACGCATAAATGCTAGAGAAAACCATTCTAAAATATCAGTGATTTTGGCTAGCCCTCAAAATTGCCATATAACTGTTTCCCTGGTTATGTCCTTTTATAATTCCTTTGAGCAGCCATTTACTCAAGCACCCTAATGTACAACCTCTCTGATCACACTCAGCAGACAACTTCATACCTTATGTTTAATGGAGAAAATAGGTTTCCATCATTTATGTAATTATTCAAAAAAATTCAATCTTTTCTGTATGTCAGGACCTGAGTCTGAAACTAGAAGCATAGTAATAAATAAAGCCCCAAGCACCATCACTCTATTGTTCTCAAAAAATTACACAAAAATACTCTTCTCTCCTATTTCTACTATTTGCCTCTTCAATATTTGACACTGCTGCCTGCTCTCTGGCACCTATTTAGTTTGCTCCCTTACCACTTAGCACCTTGATTTTAACACCAGCCTCTTTCCAAAGTCCCAGCCATCAATTCTCTACTCTGCTGCAAAGAGTTCTTTCTGATACATGACTTTTCTCTTATCATTTCCCCGGTTAAATTTTTTCATTGACTTCTGATACCCTCCAGAACAAAGTCTTAAGTCCTTAGGATTTTATATAAGGGATTTAAACTTAGGTATTTTTTTAATCTCTAAAATGCTGCGTTTGCAATCTGTGTATCACCATTCTGAACTACTTGTAGGTTCTGAGTATTTCTTGTTTGGGCTCATTAATGTGTTTAGGATGATAATGTTCAAATAATATCAAAACAGACCTTATCACCCCCAGGAATCCTGATCAATCTGACAGCTTAGCTTGTCCTGGCATCCAATACTTTCCCTTTTGCATCCTCCCATATCATCTGATGAATTCCTCTTATATAATATCATTTATCACCCTGTATTATAATTGTTAATTTGTCTCTTTCCTACCTGTGAGGTTTTCTTGAGGAAACTATCCAGGTGACATTTATCTTTAAATCTACTGTATTAAATAAAATACCTGGTACAAAATAAGTGCTCAACAACTCTTGATTTTGTTTGAATAAATACTACCTTTCCAGAAACAAATTTTCTTATCTCCTTTCTTGTGTGATGTTTGTCTATTATAGAACCAAAACAACTCACTAAAACATAGCTGTGGATAGGTATGTTGATTTTAAAGTAGACCATCTATAAAATTATTATGCTGTGTTGTACATGCTTTCTTGGGGCTGCCTATATAGCAACATAATGCTTCTATTTTTTTCTATATTTTGATTGCCGTTGGCTTTAGTAAAATTGATTAGAGTACTAAAATAACTAAAGGAGGAATAGAAATATTCTTAATTTCCCCAGCTATTCAATGAAAATAATATTATATATACTTTTACAATTTATTATGGACTCTTGCCAGGATTAATATATTAAAGTTTCTGATGAACATGACAATTTAGTATGTCATAGCTGTTATTTAAAATTAAAGATTGAATTATAATAATGATTCATTTTATCTCTAAAGACCTTGTTAATGACAGCATGTAATTTGAAAGTAATGTGGAGGTGTAACGTGGAGGTACAATCATTTGCTACTTAAGGCTTCCCTGTTCCCACATCACCAATTTTTTTGTCCTTTTGATGAGTTAAAGGTATTCTTTTGAAGCTGTCGGTGTACGGTCATGAAATTTCAATACTAAATTGAGAGTAAAAACTAAGGTTTTCATTTTTATCAGATAACTGACTTGACGGTAGTTTTTAATAATTCAATTGATCTTTTGTTCCTTGATTCAAAAAAGAGCAGTCTTTTTACCTTATGAAGCTAAACATAACAAAAAGATACATGGATCCAATTTATCTTAACTCTTCAGGACTCAATATAATACTTTTGCAACTTTATACAGCTGAGATGTGAAAATTTTTAGAAATAGAAAAAAGGAATACTACCTATAAACTGGGTAATATTAACATTATGATGGCAGTGTCCAAAGTTGAATCGCTTTGCTTTGCATAGATTAAGCTAACTTCAAAATTAAGTATGCATTCAAGAATGAAGTTTCTCACATTGAGAATTCATTGCAGTCTTAAACGCAGTGTTTAATGTAGTGCACAATCCAATAAAATACTAAAAAGCGAGTAATACAATTTTCTTCCATGAAGTGGAATTCAGCAGCCAAACCAACTTGAGGCACGATGACATTGTCAATGACCCCAAAGCAATCGTGTTTATGGTTCAAGCAATGTGTAATGTTGGTGTTTAACCCTATTGAGAATGTTGGGCACTACTTACACTGGCTTTCCATTATCTGTGTTTTAACAGCTGGAATTTCTGCCTGAGTAGTGTGGTTTAAGTTTACAAGGCATCGCTAGTATTAACACATGGGCTGCAGTGTGATATGGAGAAATTTTTCAATGGCTCCTCCTGTGCTTAAGAGTAAGCAGGACATCTAGTTTACTAATATGGGAAGATAAATGTGTTCATCAGAAAAATGTTTCTAAAGTATAAATGGTAGATCCTTTCAGGGGAGTTTTCCTCTTTAGGCCTTGAGGGGAACTCAGCAAAAACTGCTATAAGCTATTTTCAAAAGGTGTGAGCTAGTGTATATCAGGTGTTAAATGTGATGCCAATTCAATAAAATGAGAGTTTCCCATTAATAAATAAGCTTCATGAACTAATGCATTTCTGCTTGCCCTCAGTGCAATTGGGATATTCTGAAAGACGTCAGAAGAAAACTTAAATATTACAAATACTATAGGACAAAACAAATAATTTATTTTATTGGCTATTTCTACTGGTTAGAGAATAAGTAGTAAAATGTACAAGGTTCATTACACATATTTCTGTCGACAATGGAAAACAGGCAAAAATGCACTTTTGATACATAAACTGTATATTATAGTTACTTATTCTAAACATTTAATTCTTTACATAATAGCTACTTGATGTGTGTCACAAATTTTAAATATGATTCACTCTACCGTTTCTTTTTTTATTCTGCAATAAAAATATTTATTAAAGAATAATTAACAGCTTTCCCAAAGACTAAACACACAAGCAAAAAAAATGTACAAAAAGGGAGTAAAGTTGTAAGTAAATATTTTGACTTTAAGGCTAATAGTTTTGCATTTCAATTGCTTTTTAAACATTTTTCTCTACAAAAATGTTGCATATGTATAATACTTTAATTTAAAATTTAAATATTGTTTTCTTTTTATAGGTGAGGAATAAGAGCAGGGTGAGGCTTTGCAAGTCTCAAGCAGTGTCCTCTGGCTTCTGGTTCTATATTCATTCTGCAATTTTACTCACTCTACCTAACATTGTAAATGGAGAGGGGTGTATGAGTTTGTGTTGCTGGGCATGGTTGAGTGTCTTTTAAAAGGTATTTAATGCATAATCAAGGTCTAAAAATGTATATTAAGATATTTTTCAAATAAGAAAATATTATTAAATTGCATGTTCAAATGTTTATAAGGCCTTTAATATCATTGGATAGTTGCAGATGCTACTAAAATTTTTTAAAAATACATTAAGCATATAAATATAATACATCTGAGTAAAATTTGTAAGTCAATTGTCTTGTTCCTGAATTTTTTAATAAACATTTGCTTAAACCCATATTTGAAGGCAAAATTATCTTTTCCCTTTCTTTGTGTATCCTCTAATCATTACTTCAGTATTCCAGGCTCTTCTTTCCACTAAGTAACCTCACCTTATGCCAATATTGCAACTCACACACTTACCCCCCTCCAGCTCTTTTAAGTTCCATACTGAAAGCTCTGGCTACTGGGTATTTATGCCAGATGCCCTAAGAGTATTTGAAGCAAATACCCTTTAAACTTTATTGTGTTTTCCTTAAGCTGTTTTTACTAGAAAAACAGCATCATTCTTTGCCGTCTACCTCTTTCTCATCACCTTCTCAAATATAATCCTGCCACCCTCCTTCTCAAAAACCTGTTCTTGATAATACCCATAGCTTTTTTATTATTAGGAAGAGGGAATTCCATTAGTTTTTTTTTTTTTCCCTCCACCACTAGCTCCTACTTATCTTTAAGAAAATGCTATTTAAAAATGACTTCTACTAAGTGAGGTATCCCAAGAATGGAAAGACAAGCACCACATGTACGCACCATCAAATTGGTATTAACTGATCAACACACAAGTGCGCATATAAGAATAACATCTATTGGATGTTGGGCAGGGGGGAGGGGGGAGGGAGGAGGGAAGAGGGGATGGGTATATGCATACACAAAGAGTGCAATGCACACCACCCGAAGGATGGACATATTTGAAACACAGACTTGGGGGGGGGACCAAGGGCAACATATGTAACCTAAACATCTGTACCCCCATAATATGCTGAAATAAAAAAAAAAACTATAATCACCCCCCAAAAAAATGACTTCACAGGTTAAGCAAAGCTTCTCTCATGGACTATCCTATGTATCTCTTGTAGTGTTGTTTACATTTCACTGTGATTATGTATTTATGGATAATTTAACAAATCTTTCAGAAGTCTACTATATTTCAAGTATTCAATCAATATTTAATATAGAAAGTATGATGCATACTATTCTTTTTTTTTTTGAGACAGAGTCTTGCTCTGTTGCACTGGCTAGAGTGCTAGAACAACTTGTTCATTAATAAGAATAGTAACTACAACAGATTGAAATAAATGTAAACAGATTGAAATAAATTGTAAACAAGAATATAAACAATTGAATGTTGGCAATATGTGCTGGAAATATTCTGTGAGGCCACATTAGAAAATGTCATATTATAATTAAATATCTAATTCTGAGATTAAGAAAAGAAATTCAGTATTTTAATTATTTGAAAGAACAGCACAGGCCATCTTCTTATGGTTGTAATTTTAGCATTGGCTCTGATTTGGATTCATTCACCTACAATCATCTGTGTTTGATTTTTTAAAAAGTCAAATTTAATGTGATAGAAAAGTCATCACATATGGCTAGTCAATATCTACCTGGACTACCAAGTCTGACTACCTGACTTTACAATTCATATAGAAATTGACAGAGCATTCTATAAGTTAATTAAGTAGCTTACCTAGAATCTCTTTTTGTAAATAAATTATATTAATATAATATTTAAAGCCCATCTATATTTAAAAAGTAGAATAAAATAAAGTCTTATAGTAACTGACATTATGGATATCATAATTTAATTTCAGGTAAACTGGAAAGAAGTTTAATGGATGTGATGATGATTGGCTATTTTTAACAATTATGAACATGCTATCACTGTATAGATATTTTAGGACAAATTTTGTAGAAAACAACAATAGTCGTAAATATTCATTGTAAACAGGTTTTAAATTTCTGATACTCTATGCATGATAGGTCATAGCATATTCAATATGCAATTGGGTTAAACTGTATCTGTTAGAAAAAATATATGGCATACATATAATTTAGATATGTATAAATGATCATATATAATAGCATTTATGTATTTTAAAATGTAAAATCATATGGGAGAATGCTAGAAATAATAATAAACATTTATACTTTCAAAAATTTAACTGAAGCATAGAGGTAATTATTTAGACATTTAGACATGGGAAGAATAGAACTATCTTGGCTCCAAGTTAGCTTTAGGATCTGGATTTTCTGTCCTGCACTGCTCTGCCTGTCCACCTTCTCTGGGTTTGACTGGTTTACTGTTATTCTGGCCACACAGAATGGAGCAAAAATCAAAATTCTTTTTTGGGGACAAAGATGCTTTTTATAAAACCATGAATATCTACTTTTCATGGGAAGGAAGTCATAGTCCCTTCTTAGTATGCAAAGAGTTTTCAGAACAATTCCTCAGTTCTAAATCCCTTATTCCCTTTTACTTGGACACATTTGACAACTCCTCAATCCCATGAGTGTTCCTGTTGCAGACTGAGTCATACATGTTCACAAAGAATCACAGTCCTATGTGGAGAAGAAAGAAAGGAATTGCTGGTAAAAGAAAAAATACATTCACCATCTGCACAGTAAGAACTGGACAGCTGCAAGGGAAAGGACGCTTTCTGTAACAGCAGATTTGTCACTCAGCCCTGGCTGGAACTACACAGCTCTTGAAGTTAGTAGCGTCAACAAAGAAAATTTTGGAAAACAAGGTTAATGGGCAAAGTCTTTCATGATTATCACAAGAGTCTAGGTTAAAGGCTTCTCGGCTTTTTCCAAGGGAAGGAAGAAATATGCATATGAGAAAATGTATTTATATTGTTGTATCTTATTTTTATATAGTTAAAAAGGAATATTATTCCAAAATTATTTTTAGACATGATAATAATTAAATAAACCCTTCTGATTTTATGATCCCCAGGCCATAGCCTAACCTATTACATACTTGAAATGGAAAATCCTGCGTGATGACATGGTCTTTAGTGTGGGAACACATTTCCTACTTTTCTTCTTCTGATTCTTCATTTTATCAATACACAAAAATGAGCTTGTATTATAGAAGTAAAAGGGACACAATAATATCCTTAATATGTTTTCTTGTATGATTATTCTGAAGGCTTGTACCTCTAGATATATACCAGAATAGAATAGAAATATATAAACTCAGGAACAGGTAATCAGCATGTTTCACTGGGACCACATGATTGGTGGTAAAGAATACAGAATAAACACGGTGTCTAACATAAGCTCCATCTGACATCACTTTTTCAACTCAACGTGCACTTCACTAGTCTGTGCTCAGCGAATGTTACTTCTAGTAGGTTCTGCAAATAGTAATTTCTGCAGAGCACTTTACAACATAAAAAATGCTTTTTTTCCTAACTGTTTTCCTTTATTGTTTTATCAAAAGTATTACATCTTAGAATTTAAATGCACAGTGATTCTCCAGAGAACATCAGAGAACAGAAACTGTTTTCTGGGCTCAACATAGGGAAGTACAATTAGTATGATGAGTGCCTCAATGTGAAAATCCATATAATAAGGTACATATTGTTATGAGAAAAGGAGCATATTGGAGCTTAATTCTCGCCCTAGGGATGGTAGGGTGGTCTGAGTTGGGAGAGAGAAGGATGATATTCCAGGATGTTTTTCCTAAGGAAACAAAGCACCTGTTGGCTAAGATTTAATATTAGGAACATTTTCTACCAGTGGTATTGTGGTAAACACATTGGTTATCTATTGCATTGTTTTTATATCCTTATGAGACAGAAAATTTTATCCTCATTTTATGAATACAGTTTTTGAGACTCACAGATATTAGGAAATGTATCCAAACTCGCATAGCTACTAATAGGCAGATGTTATTCCAAGGTTTCCTAATCTTATTCCCCAGGAACAGAAAGACATTCTAGAAGGAGAAAAAAGCATTTTGTTCAAGGCTTAGGTAAAAGAGTGGGTAGAAAAGCAGTGAGTAGCCCAGATTGACTGTAACCAAATACACACAGCAAAAGTTCACTAAGAAGGAAGGAGAGAAGATTGAGAAAGTACATTAAAGCCAGACTGTGAGGGGCACCGGCTATCTGAGATACAGCTTTTGGACTCTTCACTCAATGTGCACTCAATCATGGATATTTTGAAGAGACTTATTGGTTGGCAAGATTAGTTTGACAGCAGAGCTATAGCTAGATTAAAAATAAAGTGAAAACAGTAAGAGAGCTAGTGGAGGCAGTCAAGGATAATAATGGTTCTTGCCCAAGAAATAGAAAAAGAAATGGACTGGAAAAGTAGTTTATAGATACAGCCAAAAGGATTTTGCTACTGATTCAAAATCTCTTTTGGGGGAAAAGTTAGATTACAAGTGAGGTGTTAAACATGAGTGAAAAGAAAAAGAACTAGAAGCACAGTAGAAATAACTGAAAAAATTAATTTTTATGGAAACATGATACATTTCATATTAGGAATGTGATTTGGCAATTTGAATGCTTTTGAAATGATAGGGAATAATAAGAACTTGATATAAGATATCAAAAGATATATTAGGACTAAGAATTCAGGTTTCTAACCAACACATGATGACAATAGTTGATGCCACTGGAGAAATCAAGAAAATAAGTGCAAAAAGGAAAGATGTGAGGACAGTGCTGCTGCTGGTGATGATGATGGTAGCTGACAATTACACAACATTTATTATTTGCAAATACTGTTCTAGGTGCTTTATTCATATTAAATTCTCACAAGAGCCCTGTATGTTGGGTACTGTTATAAGTTCCATTTCATGGAGGAGGACACTGAGCACAAACAGGAAAAATGACTTACCCCATGTTATACAGCCAGTAGGAGATTGGGCTTTTAAGCCTAAGGGTATTGGAATATTCATCCATATACATACACATATATACACAAACACACATATATATGTATATATAAAGTCAATAGCACCACTAAGCCATTGTCATCAGTATGAGTTGTGTCCTTCCATAAAGAGAAAAAAAGGTCTGCAAGGCAACCCAAACTGGTGGTAGTAGTTTTGTCTAAAGAAAGGATTGAGATTGGGGAAATGGTCAAGAAGTACTTTCAATTTGTCTCTGTTCTTTGAATTCTTTACAAAAAGGAAGGCAATGACTTGCATAAATATAAATGAATAAAACAATATCATGACTTACAAATTAAATCAAGGTATCATTATGGACGAAAATATAGACTATAAATAAATAAAACTGAAAATAGTGATTTTTCATAATCCCAATATTTAGAGATAAACACTGTTGAAGCTGTGTTAAATTTCCCTTCAGTGTTTATAGCATCTTTCCCATCTTTTCCCAAAGAGCTCATGTTATATCAAATTTTACTTACCAGTAAAACAAATGATATGACATGGCATTTCCATTTCTTTAGTAAATACTTTTCAATCACTTTTCTATCTTCTGTGCTATGATATTTTAGATGCCAAACCTTTCTTTAGACCTGAGGTTTGCTGATTTTTATTTAGACATCACTGAAATGAATAGATGTCTGCCAGGCTCGGTTTTGTTTGGAAACAAGGTGAATAATTTTCTGTTTAACTATCTCATTTGGCTCCTTTACTTTTGTCCTTTCACATAGTTAGTCAATGTAAACTTACGTGATCTCAACAGTGATTTAGCCACTGTTGGGAAGGAAAGGGATGGGAATCTCATGGAGTATCCCAAAAGAAAAACACCATCAGTGCAGGGTTTACTTATCTGTTATTTTTTTTCTTCCTATGTCTGCTAAAACGGCTACACACGGGGTCAGTTTTTTGTTTGTGTATTTTTGTTTTGTTTTATAGTCTTTTTGCATACAACTTTATGCTCAGATCAGTCTCTGTATCATGTACTGGCCCCCCTCTCTGATGCTCCTGGCAAGGCCCTGAGGGTTTGCCAGAACTGCTCTGCTTCCCATGAGGAGGGTACTGCTCTGTCAAGTAGTGCTACTTGAACTTCAGCATTTTCCTCTGTCTAATGCTACATCATAACTAATAAAATATCCTTGAACTTTCTAGCACATGGTAGCAACTCTCCTCCTTAGTAGCTTACGCTAATACAAGTTTTCCTTTTTGGTAAAATCCTTTTAGTTATTTAGAAAATCAGCAAAGAGGTGGTTCTTAAGAGTTGGAGTAAGTATCTGTATCAGTCTGGATTGACTCAAAAGACAAAATAACGAAACAGTAAGTTAAACAGGGTATGTTTAATATGAAAAATTATTAAGTAATGCTAGGAGAGTAAATATCAAGATGAATGAACCAAGGGCTGAGGAAGAACAAAGTTGGAAGGAACATGAGGAGGGAAGACCTCATTGAAAAACGTGTGGTTGCATCCCACTGGATGGTGGAGAAGCTTATGGTGTTGCCAGGTCAGAGATGGTTCACAATCCCTAGGCAAGCAGGGTTACAAAAAGAATCACACATGCACAGGGCATGAGGGAGCTGCTATCAGTGCCACAGGAATGTAAATTGGAGAGGCCCTCCTCTGAGGAACCTAGCACATTTGTGTGGCTTGGTAATGAGTGGCTTACTAGATGATCAGCACCCATGACCTGTGCATACACAGAGCTGAGCATGCAATCTGGACTGGCCGGGGCTCAGACATGCGCCTTCTTGGGCTCCCATGCTGCCTCAGCCTGAGGTGACAGCTGCAGCCAAATGCCAGAGAAAGTTGTGTCCAGCAGGAACCTAACACTGAAGAAGACCACAGGGGCTGGACAATGGAGAAAAGGTGTACTCTCCAGAGCCTGGTAAAAGAGCCACACCAAGAACAAAACCATCCTCTTCCTTTGGTAATGCCTCTCTGCACCATCTATTGACAAAGATTAAGTCATGTGTATTTAAAGGAAATGATTGGGACTCATTACGTCTGATTAGGGAATCCCTTCCCCTTTGTCCTAGCATAACCTAATCATGGGAATGATATCCCATCACCTCGTCATGTCTATTGGGCAGAAGCAAGGTATAGGTCTTGCCCACTCCAGGGGAGGGAATTATACAATGGCATGGATCTTTGAGGGCCAACTGAGAATTTGTACTACCAAAAGCTGCATTATTAACAATCACTAAAAACTTGAAATGACCCCAAAGTCTCTCAATAAGTGAATGGATAAGCAGACTATAAGACATTCCCACTGTGGAATACTACTCAGCAATAAAAGGGAACTAGCTGTTGATACACTCAATCACTTGGATGCATCAGAAAGCTTTATGCTAAGTGTTAGAAGCTAATATCTACCACTACACCCACTGCATGATTCCACTTAAATGATATTTTCAACAAAACTGTTGGGACACATAACAGTTCAGTAGTTGCCAGGGTCTGGGGAAAGAGAGAGTATGGCTCCAAATTCTGTTAATTGGTGATTACCAAAATCTACACATGGGTGAGAATTCAAAGCAGAAATTTAGCCAACAAAATTAAATTATACTGGATATAAAATTAAATAATAAGATTTAAAATAAGACCTCAAAAGAAACAAAGAAGTTTGTCTATTTTTATGTTCCCACAAGAAGGAAGTATGAAGAGGTCCTGAATTCAGATGTCCACACCTGACAATATATTTCAAATTTTTATTTTCATAGACCAAAATGATAACTATTTTTGCATTAGTTTGATTATAATGAGTTTGTACATTTTATATGTTCAGTAGAATGTCTTTTTTGCAAATTTATCTGTTTTCCATTTATTGTTATTTTTAATACTTTATTAATGTGCTTCAGTTTAGGATATTAATATTAATCACATTACAAATGGTTCCTCATTCTGTGACTTATATGTTAAATCTATTTATGAATACATCTTTAAATATAGAAGTTTTTTCTTTAATTACCCAACTTAATACAAGCATATCATTAGTTTCCTTTTGCTTTTAGATTCTTACTGATTTTTTTCCTCTCCTGCTGAGGAACATAAAAATTAATAACAAGTGTGTTCTTATAATTATCTCAATGATTGATAATTTATCTCTTTGATTAAATCTGGAATTTAGTGTGCTAAGGGAAGCTTTTTTTTTTTTTTAAGGATGGAGGCAGAGCATGTTTGTTTTTAGAGACTTATATAGTCCCAAAAAGTCCAGTCTAGGGTACTAATGAAAACAGAGTTGACCTGGATGAGCCTGGAAAATGGCCTAGTTTGGAAAGAAAAATCATCAGGCTAGAGCTGACAAACAGATAACCTAGGACTGTAATAAGGAGTCATAAGTGTGGTGAGGGTACAAATGTGAAGGACAGGGGAAACCAGAAGGGAATTACAGAGAGATGAGACTGTCAGGGCAGAGGCCCATGGCTTTGACAACTGTATGATGGTAAAGCCAGAAAGACTGAGATAAGACACAACCAAGAGAGTAAGGTTGACACAGAAAAGAGACATTCAGTTACTGCCCATGGCATTAGTAATTTCAGGAAGAGACAGGGTAGTGGGGTACCTTTGTGCAGAATACATGCTGACTTAGAGACAGAGTATTGAATTGAAGAAGGGGATAAAACCAGGAGTAGGAGCCCAAGGGCTGGACTAGAGTTTATGGTCAAAAATCCAAACCCTTGGAATGCTAGAAGCCCCCTGGGAGTCCACTTCTGACAGAAAAAGTGTAGAAAGTGAAAATGTCATCATGATAACAAACCATCACAGTTATATGAACTGGCATAGGTCATAGCAGCAGCATAGCAGGACAGACCCGATACTGCCTCCCCTGACATAGTCAACCAAGGCTTCGTTAATTGTTAATTTGAGCTAAGCAAAGGTTTATTTGCATAGCATGAGAAATAGCCTACCACTGATTCCAGCTGAGGGTACAGGAAGATTACTGGGTTGGAATCAAAATGGTTTACTAAAGAGATAATATAGGAAGAAAAAATTTAAATGGCAATTTATAACTTAGCAGTAGCATGGAAGAAGAAACAGTCAAAAGACAATCCAGAAAGCTGGAAAGATCATCACATGTACATATGTTTGTATTTACATACACTTATGTGTATACTTGTGTATATGTGATCTTGAATTTTCAGTAAGTATTGATTTTATAAATTCAAAAAATATTGAAAGAATGTTTAAATGTTTGACCATACCTAGGATTGAATTTAAGTCAACCCAACACTCAATTCTACTCACATATTTCATTGATTCATATTAATTCAACAACTAATTGAAGGTCTAGCAAATAATAGGCTATAAATAAGTTAAGTAAAATAATGAGCTTGATATAGATGCTTATTACATATTTTTAGTGAATAATTTCAATGGCTACTGCCAGGATTATGTTGGACCATGTAGACACAGAGGTAGAAATGACAGTCTCTATTCCCTAGAGATGCTCTGGCATTCATAAATGACAATTCATAATTAAGTCTTAAGTCCAATTAAAATCCAAAGGAAAAGTAATTAACTTCACCTGGAGGTCAAGATAATCATTATAAAGGAAGTGAACTATGATGTAGGTTGTGAAGGATGAGTTGGAATGTTCCAAGCAGAAAATAAGGATAAGAGTTTTAAGCAAAAATATGGATGAGTGAGAGAAGACAATGTCTTTGAAACATGTTACAAAATCTTGTGCTTGTCTTATTGGTCTTTCTTTGGACAAGGGAGAGTCATGAAGGTCATGTAGGATCTATCTCAGCCTCTTATCATGGAGAGTCTCCCTTCTTTGTCAACCTGAATGTTCAGGGTTTTAATATTAAAGAAACTATTACCTTACCTTATTACATTGTCTCTAGGAAATTATTTTATAGATTGATGTCCAGTAGGCATAGAAAATGTGAATGTGAGTTCTGAATAGATACCAAGAATGGGGAAAAGATTTGGAAGTCAGCAAACAGATAATAGATAAAGATATGTGACGAAATAAGAGTATCAAGGAAAGCAAGCAATGTAGGAAAACACAGACCAAGGGTCAAATTCCTGCCATCACCAAAATTTAAAAGGCTGGGAAGGCAGAATAGTCAGCATTTTGAAACTATGGAGAAAATATAGCCCTAAAAACTAAAAGAACTTCTATATTAAAATTACAAATACTGCCAAATACAGTAGAGAAGTAGCTCGGGATGATGAGTTCAGGAAGATATACTTACGTGGCAACTAGAAGGTTGTGGGTAACAACAGAGTCAATTCTGTGAAGTGACAGATGCACCTTAGTTGAAGAGTAAATCGAAGCTGAGGAAGTGAAATGGCAAGTACAGACTGTATTTCAAGACATTTTGGTTTGTTTTATAATTTTTATTTTAGAATGGAGAACTCTAAAACATTTTTTGTATGCTGGAAGGAAAGAGTGGAAAGAGAAGGAATGGATATTTGGTGGATAAAAGTAATGAAGTAAAGACATGTGATCAAAGGTATAGGCAGAATAAGTAATCTTAAAAGAGTGAGGTCTTCATCCGAGAAAGGGAGAAAGCTAGCATCAGATATTTAAATTTAGAAGTGGAAAAGAGGGGGAAGTTATGGACTTTTACTTCATGGCTTCCATTTGCTTTTTTAAATAGGGAGATATTTCAAACGATGAGCATTAAGAACCATGAAGGCAGATTTGGAGACTTAACGTGAAAAAAAAATAGCATCTTGTGTACACTTACTATATTCCAGTCCCAGAGCAGCTGCTTTCCCATATATGATGTCAGTAAATCCATGCAACTCTGGAAAGCTAGGTATTAAAATAGAAACTTAAGTTTATAGATGAGGAAAGTGAAGCTCAAAGAGGTTAAGTATTAATTGCAGGTTACACAGCTAGTGAGTAGCAGAATCCTGTTTGATATGTCATCTGTCCAGTCCCAAAGCCTGTATTCTTTCCACTACATTTAACTACCCCATCCAACCTCAAGAATAGTAGTGACGTGGACAATGCCAAGAGTTAATTGAGGACTAAAAAAGATTGACTACATGTATATTGGCACATCTGAATAACAGTGAAGACATCCTACAATTGTCTCTGATGATATTCAGCAGTTTCGAAACAACAGTGGAGAAAGTAAAAGGTTCAAATGAATCCAGGTTAGTAAATTATAAAGGTGGATATACAAAGAACAAAGTAGTTTGTGGTGGTGTTTTATGAATATCACTGCAGTAAGGTCTCTACTGTGTCAAGATAAAAGTAAAATCTGAAGAAGTTTGAAGGACTGACAGAAGATGTCTACTGACAGCTGAAGTTCAAGTTGAGAGAAAGAGTGGAAGAGCAGTGGAAGGTGTAGAATCATGCAGAAGATGTCTGCATAGACGCAATTATTACCATCATTAAATTCTTTATATGGCATTTCATAGTTTTACAAAATATGTTAATATAGTATGTCATTTGGGAAAACAGTCAGCATAATGGAAAGAACTTGGCCTTGGACCATGAAGCCCACGTTTTCCACATATTACATAACTTAAGAAGTCACTTCTTACTTTCCTCATTTGCTAAATTAGAACATTAATTCTTCCTTTGTGAGAAGTTATGAGCATCAAAACAAATGAACAAAAACATCTGGCCCATGGTGTGTACTCAATATATGATAGCTATGTTTATTAAGATTCTTATAATTGGAATAATTTAATTCTTACCATAAGACTGTGAGGTAGACAATATTATTTTATTTGTATGTAATTTTAAATTTAACAGATGCCTTCTTATCTCATTTTGCAAACAAGAAAATGGGGGATTGGAGAGAAAAACAAATATCCTGAGGAGGTTGAGCTAGGATGAAACTACAACTTGTTAATTTTGCTACAGAATTTCATTCCAGAAAAAAAACTAAACCTACATATTCATCAATCAATCAGTTTAAAATACAAAGTCTGTCAAGTGGTTCAAATATGAGAATATGGATGGACACATAAAACTACATTTAACATTTTTCATCTTAGAAGGAAAGTCCCTACTGGAGAAAAGAGAAAGATGGACAAAAGAAGCTTTTTTTTATTTACTCCAAATGAAAAATAGAAGAGATATTTAGGAAGAGAGTTAGAAAAACTGGGGGCATATGTGCACTTTAGTGGCATTGAAGATGCAGCTAGAGTAAGAAATGCTGAAGAGAATAGTGAGGTCAGTAAAGAAAGCACAGTGGCCAAAGTGTTCAGTGCCCTGCCAAATGCTGTATTTTCCAACAATAGGATAACAAAAAGGCTCCTTTCTCTTTTAGGCTCTTATATTACCTTTTTATTCATTTTCTTGTAGGAAATGATATTGATAAACAGCACATTAAGAGTACTGCTTTCCTATCAATCTCCTCCACTTTTCTTTCATATCTTTCTCTGGCCAGCTGTTGTCATCTATGCAAACACCAAAATATAGTTGCCAGGAAAATATATCCCTAAAAATGTAGAATTTGAAAGGTTGTTAATACAATCACTGAGTAAAATTAGAGTTTACTTACATTTAAAAAATGTTTTAATTTCCATTTGGAAAGTAAAAACCTGACAAAATTCAGCTTGCCAGCCTGGAATAAGCAAGCCATTTTAATCAAGCCAATATTTTAATTAGGCCACCAAATTTAACTCAATGTACATCTGTTCTATATCATGTCCATGAATTAGCAATATAACATGTGACTGAATTTATAACTAATTTAACTTGACTACACTAGTAAGATTCAAGTTAATGTGAAGGAGTCAATGTATTACTTAATCACCTAATGTTACCCAAATATCTTAGTTAAAATATTCTTAAAAACAAGAAAATTCCTACCAGGCTAGCATTTTTTCTTCTTAGAGTCATTAAGTTTTAATAAATATCAAGTATACCTTTAGAGTTACAAAATGTTGACATCTTAAGGTATATTTTTTAAGATTTCTCCAGATAATTTTAAGAGAATATTTAAAAACTGAATCTATTTGACATCATTTCCAGCCTAAAGCAGTCTAATGTAGCCACTACAAAAATTCCACCATTATTCAATAGCCATCATATAAGGAAAAGAAGTCAACCAGTTGCCACAGTATTATAAATATGACAAGTGATGAACTATGATAATACTAAGATTTTCACATGAGGCACGGAAGTCCACGTGTAGAAAGTCTCTGCTTTTTCTTTGTAATGGACTTACTGTGGACACTGTCAATATGTTGTTAATGCCTCTTATATAGAGAATTATGTTACAATTATACCTTAAAGCTCAAAGGTGAAAAAGTTAATAAAATATCTACTTTTTATTACATACTGACTTTATTCCTGAGACAATTTATATATATATGATTTTTATTTTAGATTTTAAAATATTTTTATTTTAGATTTTAAAATATTTTTATTTTACTGACTCCATGAAGACAATATTGTTGAAATCTTTGTAACATATTTAGTTAAATTACAGAGACAAAATGAAAACCCAAGTATTCCTGAATTCAAGGTTGATGCCATTAATTTCTACTCACTACCATACTAGTGAGAACTATACAACACATCTTTTTTTCTGAATTTACCTTGATTGTCAAGAAGTTCAAATCATAATCAGGAAATATTGGTTTTATTTTCCCTCTCCGCTTCTATTTTTTCACCATCTCTTTATATATATATATAAATCAATTGTTCTCTTCACAATTTCCCCTTAATTTTAGTTTGACCCTTGCTTTAAACTTTCTATCTGTTTTAAAAGGCAAAAAAAGGAGTCACAATAGGAATTATCTTTCACCAATTATTTGATTATTTTCTCTATGCTGTATACTGAACTGGATATTTTACCTTTTCTCCTTTATAAAATCCCCAAACAAACCCATTTGGTAAATGTCAAACTGCTCTTAAATGGCAACTGAAGACTTCTACACAAGAGTAAGTCAAAAATCCTAAGCCTCAAGAAGCATGAAAAGGTATTCAACTCCCTTAATCATCAGAAAAATGAAAATTAAAACCAGAATGTGAAACCACTACATCCCCATCAGAATGGCTAGAAAAAAGATTGACATTACCAAGTATTGTCTGTGGAGTATGGAGTAACTGGAAAACTTATACACTGCTGGTGGGCATAAAATCAGTACAATGATTGGAAAACAGTTTGATTGTATTTACTAAAGCTGGACATATGCATATTCTGTGACCCAGCAATTCCTTTACTAGAATGTACTAAGCAAAACCATATGCATATTTTTCCAGAAGACATGGACAAGAATGCTCATAGAAGCATAATAACAGCACAATAGCTATAAACAACCTAAATGATCAGAAAAAGGAGAATGGGTAAATAAATTGAAGTACATCCACATAAAGAAATACGATAGAGCAATGAGAGCGCACTAACTACAACTATACACAACATAGATGAATCTCAGTATAATTATTGAGCAAAATAAGCTAAACACACAAAAAACATATGATGTATGATTCCACTTACATAAAATTCTAGATGAGGCAAAACTGACCTATGGTGATAGAAATCAGAATAGTATTTATTCAGGGAGGGACAGTGACTGGAAACAGAGATTCTGGGGTGCTAGTTTCAATTATTTGATCTGGGTGCTGGTTGCATAGATGTGTTCAATATTTGAAAACTAATTACAAGTACATTTTTTCAGCTGTATACTTTTCTTTCTACATTTTATAAGTTAACAAAAAAGTGGACTTAAAGAATGCCTCTTCTTGGCCGGGCACGGTGGCTCACGCCTGTAATCCTAGCACTCTGGGAGGCCGAGGCGGGCGGATTGTTTGAGCTCAGGAGTTCGAGACCAGCCTGAGCAAGAGCGAGACCCCGTCTCTACCAAAAATAGAAAGAAATTAATT
>CAUYRB010034193.1:0-28107 GCA_963574695.1 Propithecus perrieri | reverse complement strand
TTATGTGTTGATCAGTTAATACCATTTTGATTGTGAGTACATGTGGTGCTCGTTTTTCCACTCTTGGGATACTTCACTTAGTAGAATGTGTTCCAGCTCTTTCCAGGAGATTACAAGAGGTGCTATATCACCACTGTTTCTTAAAGCTGAATAGTACTCCACGGTATACATATACCACATTTTATTAATCCACTCATGTATTGATGGACACTTGGGTTGTTTCCACATCTTTGCAATTGTGAATTGTGTGCTGCTATAAACATTTGGGTGCAGGTGTCTTCTTCATAGAGTGACTT
The DNA here is from genome assembly GCA_963574695.1 of Propithecus perrieri. Classification (NCBI taxonomy): domain Eukaryota; kingdom Metazoa; phylum Chordata; class Mammalia; order Primates; family Indriidae; genus Propithecus; species Propithecus perrieri. Next base: position 27,811 of record CAUYRB010034193.1, on the reverse strand, counting down.
TGTTCTTTTGGGTAGATGCTCAGTAATGAGATTGCTGGATCAAATGGTAGCTCTACTTGTATCTCTTTAAGGTATCTCCATACTGCTTTCCACAGAGGTTGCACTAGTTTGCAGTCCCACCAGCAGTGTGTGAGTGTTCCTATCTCTCTGCATCCATGCCAACATTTATTGTTTTGTAACTTTTTGATTAAGGCCAGTCTCACTGGAGATAAGTGATATCTCATTGTGTTTGATTTGCATTTCCCTGATGATTGGAGACATTGAGCATTTTTTCATATGTTTTTTGGCCATTATTCTGTCTTCTTTTGAAAAGTTTCTGTTCTATTTTAACAAAAATTTGATGTTTTATTTGATGTTTTAGTTCAATACACATGTTAAACAGGTAATTTGATTTAATATTATAACCTTAACATTCTCACTGTAGTTAGAATTTAGAGCTTTTCCTCTTTGGCTCCTCTTTCCTCATGGTTCAATTAGGTTCAGCTCATGGCATTTTCAGAAAGATTACTAGGGGCCAGACACCAGGCTCCACATTAAGAGGGTAAAAATCCTTGGCCTTTAGGATAGTGGAGTTCGGGACTATCTGGGAGAGAAAAATGGCCAAGCAAGAGATTATGTGTCAAGATCAGTTAGTCCTTCCCTAGAATTATAGCATCTGCTTCTTCCATTAATGTGTAATCTCTGAAATGATGGGTTAGTCAGCTGCTAACATCTCTTTCAAAACTTACATTATATCATTCTAATTTAGATCTAATATACATTCATTTCAGACCTATTGTCCAAAAGAAATAACTAACATAATCAAAATGTACAATTAAATAAAAATAACAGAAAGTTACCTTCTTTAATTTCCTGTCAATTACGCATTTTTTCTGGCATATTTGAAATTTGAAGAATAATAAGGTTTTCTGGTTGACCTCTCATTCATTAATATTCTTTTCAGTGTAAAATGCTTCTATCTGGCACTGAATTGTCTGAGACCTGTGGATACCTTATGTTACCAAAAGCATTTAAGTGAAGAATGCATTCAATAGAGTAACCTCTAATACATTGGGAAGACTGATATGACTTCATATTATGGATACAGCAGCCAGCACTATGAGGAGAGTCACATGGGGGAGGATGATGTGACCTTCAATGGCAGATCAATTTTGAGGGGCACACCATGAATCAGCAGTGCTTCCTACTACTACTTTGTACACTATTCAGAAGACATCATGCAGCCTTCTGTAGCAGTAAGATCAGAGAATGAATGCATCTCTAACAGATTTTCTTTGGCTTAGAATGACATCTACCAACCATCTTACCCATCTTTCCACTGTTTCCTACACTCTAAAGCTAGCATATTGAGAGCTTTTTTTTGAATGATTAAATTTCAGAAATACGGTTAGCTTTTCTGTTGAAAACGGATAGTGATGAATTGGTAACATGGCCACCAGTATTTTTGCTGAGGACAGACACATTTGCTTTCTCCACATTTCAAGAAAGCCAGTGGCAAAAGCTAAGGCAGTGGCATCCAAAAAATGCAGATAGACCTGTAGGACTGATTTTTCCAGCTGTCTTGAAATGAGTTGTCTTAAATGGAATATTACACACTTTAAGCCATACGGAGCTCAGTGATTGAGGCTCTTAACAGAAATATGGACTGTATGATTTTCTAGATTGGCCCACACCATAAAAAGAGTGACCAGATAGAAGAGGTATTCACATGACTAACAAATTATGTCCACTAACAATCCCAGTTTAATGGGATTTACTATATTTTATACTACAATTTAATTCTGATTTGGTCTTTTGGCTAGCAGCCTGTCCTTTGAAAGCTCTTAGACATATTCTTGTTGATGGCAATGAGACTGAGCTAGGACAAAGCAGATCACTGCAGCCTTTCCTGCAGCAGAATATAATCAACATGTCATACATAATTCCTGAAGCTGTATCCACAAAAAGAACCAGATCTGAAAACTCATTGACACCAAGAACCAAATGATCATTTAAGCAGTCATGCCAGGAGTCATGCTGGAGAATAATAGCTGACTTCATCAGTCTATCAATGAAGCTTGCCAACATTTTTCCCTCAATTACTTTTCTTCTTTTAAATCTATAGTGAAAGACGATGATTTCATGAAAAAGCAAGGACTTTCAAATGCTTTTAAATACATTTCAATGTTGAAAAACAAACCAAAATATATGAAAATAAAAGCACTAGTAAAATTTTGTTTGCTTTGCTAAAAAAGGAATGTCTTCCATAATCAAAAGAACTGTGATTTTTCCCAAGTGTTATTGTAGCTCTTTATCCTCTCCCGTTTTTCTGAGCTGCCAGGGTTGGCATTATTTTTCTCCATGTCACTGTAGAGCCCTGCAAAACTTAACATTTTCATTACCTGTGGACAGGGATAGTCCCAGGGCTCTGTCAACAATTTGGGGCTGCACATACCTGTTACTAACAGCTGGATGGACACTGGGAAACCCTTTTAAGCACTTTCATGACTTTATAATTAACATCAAACAGCAGCAAAATCTTTACAATCCTTTGAACTAGAAAAGTTTGACAAATGGGGGCCTGCAGGTGGAAATTGGAATAAAAATAGATTCTATTTGGTCAGGACAAGTTTTTAAATGTTTTAATTTGAATGTAAGTGATCTAAAATGGAAAATGTTCTTTAGCTTTTCAGTTCCCACAGTCCTTACCAACTCCCATTACTCCTGATCCATCTAGGTATTTGAGCTTGTGATTTTTGTTTAGGTATGTAGGTCTTTTACAAAGTAAGGCTAAGAGGCCTAATACAAGAATCATAGGCATCTCTGAGGGTGTAGAAGAAACTACACAAGGGTTGGAAAACCTATTTTATAGAATAATTGAGGGACATTATCCTGGCCTTGCTAGAAATCTAGATAATCAGGTATAGGAAGATCAAAGGACTCCTGGGAGATTCATAGTGAAGAGGCAATCACCACAGCACACAGTCATCAGACTGGCCAAAGTAAACACAAAAGAAGCACTCCTATGAGCTGTAAGGTGAAAGCAACAGGTAACTGAAAAAGGAAAACCCATCAGGCTAATGGCAGACTTCTCAACTGAGATCCTGACAAGCCAGAGGGGACTGGGGCCCTAATCTCAGACTTCTCAAACAGAATAATGGCCAGCTTAGAATGTCGTATCATCCAAAACTAAGTTTCTTATATTAGGGAGAAATAAATATTTTCTCAGACAAGCAAACACTGAGGGAATTTGTCAAGACCAAATCTTTCCTGCAGGAAGTACTCAGAACTGCATTATACACTGATCAGCACAATAGACATGCACCAGTGTAATATCACCAAAAAGCTAAAGATCAGAGCTCAGATACCACAATGGCTCAAGAGGTAAAACAAAGCAATAAAGTTCTACTCAATAGAATGAACAGAAATCCATTCCACTTATCAATCCATTCAATAAATATGAATGGCTTGAACTCCTCACTCAAGAGAAATAAGCTGGCTGAATGGATAAAAAAAAAAAAAAAAAGCCAAGTATCTGCTGTCTCCTGGAAACACATCTAACCCACAAGGACTCATTCAGACTCAAATTGAAGGGATGGAAAACAATATTCCATGCAAATGGAAACCAAAAGAAAATTGGTCTAACCATTCTCAAATTAGATAACATAGACTTCAAATCAGCAAAAGTAAAGAATGACAAGGATGATCATTATATAATGGCAAAGGGAATAATTCAACAAGAAATCCTAAATATTTATGCACCTAACACAGGTGTGCCCAGATTCACACAGCAAATCCTACTTGATCTAAACAAAATGATAAACCACAGCATCATAATAGCCAAGGACTTCAACACCCCACTGACAGAACAGTACAGATCCTCAAGTAAGAAATAAGCAAAGAAATGATAGATGAAAATGGGATTCTAGAAAAATGGGCCTAAGAGACATTTACAGAACATTCTACCCAAAACTACTGAATATACATTCCTCTCATCAGCTCATGGAAAATTTTCTAAAACTGATCACATCCTAGGCCAAAAAACATTTCTTGGCAAATTTAAAAAAATAAAAATTATACCATGTATCTTTTCAGACCACATTGTAATACAATGAGAAATCAATTCTGACAGAAACACTGAACTCTATATCATGTCATGGATATTAAACAATATAATGCTGAAGGATTATTGGGTCATGGAAGAACTGAAGATGGAAATCAAAAGTTTCTTCAAACTAAATGACAAAGGAGACACAAGTTATCCAAATCTGTGCCATTCAGCAAAAGGGGTCCTAAAAGCAAAATTCATAGTCATAAATACCTACACCAAAAGACAGAAACAGCACAAATCAACAATCTAAGGAATCACCTCAAAGAATTGGTAGAGGAAGAGTAAACCAATCACAAACCCAGTGGAAGAAAAGAAATAACTAAGGTCAGAGTAGAACTAAATGAAATCAATAATAAAATAATAATATAGAAGATTAATGAAACAAATGGTTCTTTAAAAAGAGAACAAAATTGATAGGACTTTCACTAGATTAATCAGAAACAGAAAAGAAACAATCCTAATAAGCTCAATCAGAAATGAAAAAGGAGATATTATAACTGATACCATGGAAATTCAAAATATCAATTCTGAATACTATAAAAATCTATTTGCACATAAACTTGAAAACCTTGAGTAAATAGACAGATTTGTGGAAACACACAACCACCCTAGACTCAATCAAGAAGGACAGAACTCCTGAAGATCAACATCAAGTAACATATTTGAAGCAACAATATAAAAAAATCTCCCAACAACAAAAAAAAAAAATACCACACCAGATGGTTTTTCAGCTGAATTTTACCAGACCTACAAAGAAGAACCGATATCTATACTGCAGAAATTATTTCATAACATAGAGAAGGAAGGAATCCTCCCCAACTCATTCTATGAAGCCAATATCACCTTAATACCAAAGACAGGAAAAGACACAATAAAAAAAAGTAAACTACAAATCAATAGCCCATGTGAATATAGATGTAAAAATTCTCAATGAAATCCTAGCAAACTGAATCAGCTGCATATCAAAAAAAATAATCCACCATGATCAAGTGGGCTTCATCCCAGAGATTCAGAGATGGTTCATACATGAATCTATAAACGTGATTCACCACATAAATAGAAGCAAAAACAAAGACCATATGATCTTTTCAATAGATATAGAAAAAGCATTTGGCAAAATTCAACACCCTTTTATGATAAAAACTCTTAACAAAATAGGCATAGGTGGAACAAACCTCCAAATTATAAAAGCCATATAAGACAAACCCACAGCCAATATGATACTGAATGGAGAAAAATTGAAAGCATTCCTGCTTAGAACCGGAATCAGACGAGGTTTAACACTGTCATCACTTCTGTTCAACATAGTGTTGGAAGTCTTAGCCAGAGCAATCAGGCAAGAAAAGGAAAGAGTATCCAAGTGAGGAAAGAAGAGGTCAAACTATCACTCTTTGCTGACAATACAATCTTATATCTAGATAATCCCAAAGATTCTGCAAAGAGATTCCTGGAATTGATAAATAAATTCAGCAAAGTCTCAGGTTACAAAATCAATGCACACAAATCAGTAGCATTCCTATATGCCAACAACAGTCAAGCTGGGAATCAAATCAAAGACTCAATACTTTTCAAAATAGCAAGTAAGAAAATAATACACCTAGGAATATATTTAACCAAGGGGGTGAAAGACTTCTACAGAGAGAACTATGAAACTCTGTTGAAGGAGTTCACAGAGAATGTTAACAAATGGAAAGACATATTGTGCTCATGGATCAGCAGAATCACATTGTTAAAATGTCCATACTTCCCAAAGTGATTTACAGATTCAATGAAATCACCCTGAAAATACCAATGTTATTTTTCACAGATCTAGACAAAATAATTTTTACCCTTCATATGGAACCAGAAATGTCCCTGAAAATCCAAAGTGACTTTAAGCAAAAAGAACAAATCGGAGATATTACTTTACGAGACTTCAAGCTGTACTACAGGGACATAGTAACCAAAAAAGCATGGTACTGGCACAAGAACAGAGACATAGACAAATGGAAGAGAACAGAGAACCCAGATATAAAGCTATCCTCATATTGCCATCTGATGTTTGACAAAGCAAACAAAAACATACACTGGGGAATAAAATCCCTATTCAGTAACTGGTGCTGGGAAACTTGGGTAGTCACAAGTAGAAGACAGAAACAGGATCCACACATCTAACACTCACAAAAATTAATACAGGATAGATAACAAACTCAAACCTAAGGCATGAAACCACAAGAATTCTATAAGAAAATGTTGGAAAACTCTTACAGACTTTAGCCGAGGCAAAGAATTTATGAAGAAGACCCCAAAGGCAATCATAGCAACAACAAAAACAAATTAATGGGACCTGATTAAATTAAAAAGTTCTGCACAGCCAGAAAAAAAAATAAATAGAATAATAGACAACGTACAGAGTAGAAGAAAGTATTTGCATGCTATACATCCAATAAAGGGCTAATGTCAGAATCTACAAAGAACTCAAGCACATCAGCAAGAAAAAAAATCAAACAATCCCATTAAAAAGTGAGCAAATGACATGAACGGAAGCTTTTCAAAAGAAGACAGACAAATGGACAATAAACATATGAAAAAATGCTCAACGTCTCTAATCATCAGGGAATGCAAATCAAAATCACAATGAGATATCACCTAACTCCAATGAGAATGGCTTTTATCAAAAAGTCCCAAACCACAAATATCAACAGGAAAGCAGAGAGATAGGAACACTCATACACTGCTGGTGGGACTGCAAACTAGTACAACCTGTATGGAAAGTAGTATGGAGATACCTCAAAGAACTAAAAATAGAACTACCATTTGATCCAGCAATCCCACTACCGGATATTTACCCAAAGGAAAAAAAGACATTCTATAAAAAAGACACCTGCACTCAAATGTTTATAGTATCACAATTCGCAGTTGCAAAGATGTGAAAACAACCCACATTCCCATTAATACATGAGTGGATTAATAAAATGTGGTGTGTATATCTATATCTATATATATAGATATATATATACACATACATACCATGGAGTACTATCAGCCACAAAAAAATGGTGAACTAATACCTCTTGTATTAACCTGGATTGAACTGGAGACCATTCTTCTACGTGATGTATCACAAAAATGGAATGACAAACACCGCATATACTCAGCATTAAACTGGAACTAATCGGCCGGGTGCGGTGGCTCATGCTTGTAATCCTAGCACTCTGGGAGGCCGAGGCGGGTGGATCGCTCAAGGTCAGGAATTCGAGACCAGCCTAAACAAAAGCGAGACCCCGTCTCTACTAAAAAAATAGAAAGAAATGATCTGGACAACTAAAAATATATAGAGAGAGAAAAAATTAGCTGGGCATGGTGGCACATGCCTGTAGTCCCAGCTACCTGGGAGGCTGAGGCAGGAGGATTGTTTGAGCCCAGGAGTTTGAGGTTGCTGTGAGCTAGGCTGATGCCACGGCACTCTAGCCCGTGCAACAGAGCCAGACTCTGTCTCAAAAAAAAAAAAAAAAATTGGAACCAATCGATCAACACTTATATATACACATGGAAATAACATTCGTTGGAAATCAAGCAGGTGGGAGGTGGGAGGAGGAGATGGGTACATTCACATCTAATGAGTACAATGCACACTATCTGGTGGATGGGAACATTTATAACTTTGACTCAAACTGTACAAAAGTAATCCATGAAACCAAAACATTTGTACCCCCTTATATTCTGAAACAAACAGATAAATAAAACCATTATGTCCTTTGGGAAAAAGAATAGGTTAATACAACTTTACTGTTCTAGGAAACTCTTTCCTCAGAAGATAAAAGCTGCAAATAACTTAATGTTATTCTAAGAAACTTCTTTATAGTCCCATACATTTTTAATAGAAAACATCAAAGGACAGTTTATACCCTAACTCTTGGAACTCTGTGCCTCAAAATTGTAGTCTGGCTATTATTTACCAATCCTAAACTATTATTTCATGATTCTTACCCAATCCAAACCAAGTCTTTGCATTGAGAGACCCACCATAAGCAGATTTCAAAATCTTATTAGATATCCCAAGTTTGCTTTTTTCCTTCTGAGACACTATTAAGACTTTCTCATTGTAGCACTCTCCATGCGTAGGTGAACAACAAACTCAGTTTTACCTCATCATCAAGTTGTTTTGGTGATATTTCAAGAATCCAGAATTTGACAATGTGTTTCACAATATTGTGATCTTCCCCTTTTAATTCCTAGAGGGTTTGACATATAAAAAGTAGAGAACAGAATCATCATAGATATAGTAAAAGTATGAACCTATGAAAGAAAATTAGATATCATGGAATGCCAGAGTTGGAAGGGAGGTGAGAAGTCATATAATTTCCCTTCATTTTTCTCCTCTTTTGACAAACAGTCTTCTTTGCCCTCATGTGTTCTCAGAAGACTTTTGTACTATTTACTCTTACAGGCCAAGGAACGAGGAAAAATGCCATATAATGGTTAAGATGTGAATTGATGACAATTAGAGAAATAATCATAAATACAAAAACAGAGAAGTCCAAAAGATATCAAGGATTCTCAAAAGAAAGAATAAAAACACTTGATAACAATTAAGCCCCGGAACAATGACAACAAATTTAAAGATGGCTAAGACTTTAGGTGAAATCTAGGGAATGGAGATACCAAGGTCAGAACGCGGAGAAAGTTGCCATGTTATAATTATTTCATGACGGATTATATATTTCTTATGAGCTGTTTCAGATGTTAGTTGAATGTGAAAATGGAGATCCGTAAATAAAAATAAGCTGAAGGTGACAGGCCTAGAGAGAATGTGAACTGACAAGTTTAAGAAAAATGGATATTTGGGAGTCTTGTCAAAGAACTGAGCTTTTCAGGGGCATGGAAAAGGATGAATAGCAATCTCCTACTGAGGCTTAAAGAGAAAGATAAACAAAAAAAAAGGACAAAAAGAAAAGAAATGGAAAGAATTCAGGAAGAAAGGAAAGAATAAAAGAAGGGATGGAGGAAGGAAGAAAAAGAAGAGATGAGAAGAGAAGAAAAATAAGACAGAGAAAAAAGGAAAACATTGCAATGAAGAAAAGAAAGCTAAGTGAATCTCAGAGCAAAAGGATCAAGTCAAGATCAAAAATATTTTTCTTCAGAAAGAAGGAGATGGCTAATTGTCGAAAATAAAGACAAAAAATACATGACGGAGCAAATGTCACAAATATTGGCTTGGTTTTTATTTCTATGCTTATAAAAAAATATTAAGCTTCTTTGTGTGGACTGAACAAGTGTTAGCCTCTGGGTGTTGGCCTTCAGTGCCTGTACACCAGTGGCTATTTACATTCCAGGCCATCCTATGGCAGGCTTCCCTGCCAGCTGTCTGCATACTTTTTCCCAGGGGGACGAGTTCTTGTCTTCAGTTTACTGCAACAGGGTTCCTGATTCAGTTACATGCTCATGTGTTCTGGAAGAATATATGAAATATCATCCCTCAGATGACGATACAGCCCTTGCTTCAGCCTCTTCTGGTCAGGATAGTGTCCAGTGAAGCCCATACTCCTTCCCAGCACAAAGATGCCATTGAGGGCTCCAGTGTCAATATGTTCATCAGCTTCCTCCCGAGTGAAGGACCCACAGTGTATTTATTATATGGAAGCATCTAAGCACTGTCAGAATAGTGTTCCTCCTCATTGTAGGGTGTGTTATGATGTTACTTTCTTTTTTCATTAGTTAAAACATTTTTTTTTCCTTGGAGGAAGGGAATGAAATTTTTAAGACCTCAAGATACTATACATTTAAAGCACCCCTGCTGTCTTGTTTTTCCACTTCCCTTCTTTCTCCTTATATAACATGAAGAACATTGTATTAATCTGATTTTTAAGGATCCTTTTGTATGTTATGCGTTAAGGGTTTGTTTGGTATCCTGCTGAAACGTTATGTGTTGCAGATCAAAGTCTGTTTACATTGAGAGGATGGGACCATTGCATCCTTAACCATTGTCACAGAATATGTGGAGTAGTAATTTAAAATGTAAAGTTGTAACGTATGTTTAAAATGGAAACGCAAAGAAAAAAGCTGTGAAATGTCTTGTGTCTTAGGTTCTCTGTATTTACGCAGCTGACTTGTCTGTCTGTAACTGAAGTGTGGGTCCGAGGGCTCATCTCCAGCTGCTTTGCATCTGTCATCCACAAAGATTCCAGGCAGCTGCCACCTCAGTGTCTTCTCTGTATTATCATAGTTTGGTTTAAATAAACTACATAGTAACAAGGAAGGCATAAAAAAAAAATACATGATGGTAAAATATTACAAAACAAACAAACAAACAGCTAATTAAAATATTAATCTTATCCAGAAAAATAACATTAGCTAACTCTAGGGAGAGACTTTAGAGGCATTTGAAAATAAAAGCCAGATTGTGCGAGATCAAGGAGATTTTGTATAGAAATGAAAAATCAGAAAAAGTGTCTGAGTACTCCCAATTATCAATGGTCTCTGTTGCATTTTAAAGCAAAAGCAAAAACAAAGAATCAAAATGTATCAAAGTAAAACAATTAATAAAGTTTGGAAATGAAGGAAAACTCTAAAAGGAGATTCTGAACAAATAACTAATTGCTTAAATAAAAATATGACCTATCTTGGTTTGTGTGTATGTGTTTGTATATGACAGAGAGAGAGAGAGAGAAATAAAATGACCATTCTTTCTCATTCTTCCTGACAGTCACATTCTCCAAGTTTCAGGAAACTGGTTGATGAGGTCATCATTGCAGGTTTGCTTTTATTTTCTTTCCTGTTTGTCGTTGCCTATCCTTCATTCCTGCTTCCAGCACTTTCATGGGTCATGAGCCCCCATCTCATTACAGATAGAATCCGTTTTTAATGAACTTTCATAATATCAAAATCATTTTGTCACATAGCAGTTTCTTCCTTGAAGCACCTACACAAAAATCTATAACGAGGTTCTTCCTAGGGAAAACTTTCCCATTTAGTGAACTTTGCCTAGTGCCTGAAGTTTCTGAGTGGTTAATGATATATGTTCTTCTGATACTTAAGAATCAATCTCTCGGAATTTTCTCTTAAAATCTCAGCAAAAGCAAGCCATTTCCTTAGGATAATAAGGGAAAAGCTACCAGTGGATTGTAATTCATAAAAAAGATGTATAATCCCGAGATTTTGTACTATTTCTCACGAGCAATGGACTTCTACTTGCAGCAACTTTCATTTCATTTCATTTAAGCAAAAGATTATTTTACTTTGTTTAAATGAAAATTAAGTGCTTAAGGTACAGAGTGAAATATTATTTTAGGTACAAGAAAAAGATGTTTTGTCTTTATAAATACATAAATTGGCTATGTTGTGTGTCCTGCTTGCCATGTGTAAGTGCATCTTTGGGTATTTTGCTTTCTTTCCTTTAATGTGGGAGCTCTGGTGCTCCATTTTCTAGGCAGCATTTTTCAAAATGTGGTATATGACCTACCTGCATTCGAATCACTTGAGATTCTTTTCAGATAAAATAAACTAGGATTCTGCATCAGTAATAAGCAACTTCAGGTGATGATTAAGCTTTGAGTTTGAAAAATTCCCTAGGAAAGAAATGCTACATAAACAGTATCAGTAGTGTTTGTGTTTGACATAAAATGTATATGAAAATGCAATTGTAAGCTGCTCACTGGTGGTTTGCAGATTTCTTTGTTCTATTACTGGGATTTGGGAGAAAGAGGGTTTCTGAGGACTAATGGCGTGCGTGGATGGAACGTGAGAGCAGGCAACTACTCCAGTCAGGTCTCCACCGTCCCTGAACGGAAACCCTCCTCAGGACTTGACAGAGCCTCAGTGCCAGACTTTCGGTGACTCCTGCCCCAAAATGAAACAGGACTTGAGAGTGCACGGCTAGTTTCCCGGTACCTTGGAACGAATCTACCCATATCCTTGGGTCATTCTTAAATATAAAGGCTAAAGAGTGACAGATGGGACTTTGATTTAAGGGAATTAAGAAGAAGGGAAAAAGGTGAGATGTCCAGTGCCAATTCAAGGGCAGAGAATTATGAAATAGAGAGGGTGAGGGGATAAAGCTCCAGATACCACAGCTGTTACTGGACAAGTAAAAGGCCTTAGTCATTTATGAAAGCACCTGGTCAGAACAGTGTGAAGTTAGGTAGGTTTAATGTGTCTGGAGAAGAGAAAAGAGAGTAAGATTTCTGGTTATGAGATCTCAGGACTGAAGAAATATGGTTTTGTAACATGATCTTATGAATTGTGTTCTTGTTGTTTCAGATACTGTGTGAAGCACTTCAAAGACATTATTTAATTTAATCTCTACCAATCTTTGCTTTTGAGGCAAACATGATTTACATGTTACATTTGAGTAAATAAGGCTTAGGATGATAAAGCACTTGCCCCACGTTCCCATCGCTATCGGTGCTGAGTTTATAAGACAAACCTCGGATGAACCCCCAAGCAATGCTTCAGAGAAGAATCCCTCTGAACTGAGGCTGAAAAGACATGCTCCCCTTGACTACCAGAAGAGAATCCAGTTGAAGGCAAAGTAGTATATATATTTAGAGAAAGAGGCAAGCTTTACATAAGCCCAAATCAATTTCTGTTTGGAACTGCCTTGTTTGCAAAAGCCCAGTGACCTACTGTTCTAGTTTGCTTATTGATTCATCTGGGTTGATTGCTATTCCTTGCCAGCCTGTACAATACTACATGCCTAAAGGAATCCCAAGAATAGCAAAAAGACACTGTGTCTAAGTGGCCAATAGAGCCATTATTTGGATGGCTTTTCAAGGAAGGGAACTTTATTTTCAAGTGTGCGTAGAAAATTCTTCATCTTATCACAGTTGGTAGTAACCCTTACCCTTGGCAAGGCTCTTGTTTTGCCCTGTATTTTCATCTTCAGCCCCCTTAATCACCTGATCTTTACCTATTATTCACCCTGAACTCCATTCTGAAGGACCCAGCTTATTATAAGTAAATCAAAATAAAACAATCTTTTCAAATTTGAAAAATTCAACAGATTCTTTTCTTTGCCCTCTTCGTATTTTCTTAAAGGACATTATACATTGTGTCTACATTGTTGTATTAAAATATATCAAATGAAAACACATCTTCTCTATGACTCCTCCATGAATAAAAACTAATAGGCATATATATTCTACTATAGCTTTGTTCTTTTAAAAATAATTAAAGATAACTTGATCAACAGAGCAACATTACTGTTGTTCATCTCAACCTATTTGCGGTCTATGGATGTATTTTCAACTAAAAAATCAAACTAAAATATTGTATCAATTCTTTTTTTAAATCTCTCTCTGATCTGAACTCTGTTTTTTTGAATAACTATATTTCCCATTCCCCAGTTTTTTTATCCTCATTTCCCTCTCCTATCTCATTCCATAGTGTAATAGTCAGCCCCAGGCTATTTTTATAAAGCCATAGACTAAGTGGCTTAACTAATAGACATTTCTATTTCACAATTCTGCAGGCTGGGAAGTCCACGGTCAAAGTGCCTGAAGATTGGGTTTCTGGTGAGGGCCCTCTTTCTGGCTTGCTGCCTTCTCAATTTGCCCTCACGTGGCAAACAGAGAAAGAGACAGCTCTGGTTTCTCTTCATCTTCTTATAAGGCACAAAGCCGATCATGAGGTTCCCACCCTCAAGACCTCATCTAAACCGAGTTACCTACCAAAGCCCCTACCTCTGAATACTATTACGTTAGGGATTAAGGCTTCAATATATGAATTTTGAGGGGATGCAAATATTTAGCCCATACCACATAACTACCTTACTCTCTGTCCCACCCACTCCGCACCCCTTCCCTTTCTTCACATGTCAACCCTGGGGCCCAGGCACATGCAGATTCAATATCTGGGCCATCAATTTCCTGTCCTGTTAAAGAGAAAGGGAAACACAGATGTCATTTTCCACACTCTAGAAGACACAATAGAATTTTTTAGTCTCTAAATATTCAGTATCTCTGGTTTCTGACTTCTTCTCAAAGTTATGTAGAGTAAAACAAAAGTTTGTCAATGTTCTTTAACAAATGAGAATAGAGAGATGTCTGTTTCTTGGACTTAGGATAGCCTCTGTACTCTATCCCTTTACTACAATGCATACTTTTTAAAAACAATTCAGTGGTTTTTAGTATATTCACAAGGTTGTACTATTATCACCGCTATTTCATTCCAGAACATTTTCATCGCCCTAAAAGTAAGTCCCACACTCACTAACAGTCACTACTCATCCCCCGCCCAAGTCCCTGGCAACCACTAATGTACTTTCTGTCTCTGTGGATTTGCCCATTCTGGGTATGTCATATAAAAGGAATCATACAAATACATGGCCTTTTATGTTTGCCTTCTTTCACTCAGCATAATGTTTTCAAGGTTTATCTATCCTGTAGAATGTACAAGTATTGAATTCCTTTTTATGGATAAATAATATTCCATTGTATGCATATATCACATTTTGTTATCTATTCATCAGTTGATGGACATTTGGATTGTTTTCATATCTTTGACTCTTATGAATAATGTTCCTATGACCATTGTGTGAGCATATGTTTTCAATTTTCTTGAGTATATAACTGGGAGTGGAATTGCTGGGTCATATAACTCTGATGAACTTTCTGAAGAACTTCCAAACTTTTCCACAGCAGTTGCACCATTTTACACTCCCGCAAGCAATGTTGGACGGTGCCAATTTCTCCACATTTTCATCAACATATTTTTTTACAATTTTACTTTTTATAAATTATTACTGTTGCCATCCTAGTGTTTATGCAGTGATATCTCATTGTGAATTTGATTTGCATGTTCCTAATAAGCAATGGCATTGACTAAATTTGTATGGGCTTATTGGTCATTTCTCTATTTTTGGTGTGAGGAAAATATTCAAATTCTTTGCCCATTTTCAAGTTGAGCTATTTGTCTTTTTATTTTTAAATTTTAAGGGTGCTTTATATATCCTGGATACTAGACCCTTATCAGATATATGATTTTCAAATATTTTCTCCCATTCTGTGGTTTATATTTTTACTTTCCATATAGTGTCCTTTGACACACAAAAGTTTTTAATTTTGATGAAGTCAGATTGACCTACATTTTCTTTTGTTGCTTGTGCTTTTGGTGTCATATCTAAGAAACTATTTCCCAGTCCAAAGTCACAATGATTTACATCTATGTTTTCTTCTAAGAGTTTTGTACATTAATTCATGTGTAGGTCTTTTATCCATTTTGAGCTAATTGTTTTAATACCATGTGAGATAGAAGGCCCAATTTCATTCTTTTGCATGTAAATATCCAGTCATCTCTACTCATTTGTTGAAAAGACTTCTCTGTTGAATGGTTTTGGCACCCTTGTTGAAAGTCAATTGACCATATGTGTATGGATTTATTTCTGGAATCATAATTCTATTCTATTGATCTATATGTTTGTAACAACTCCACACGGTCCTGAATATTGAAGCTTTGCAGTTTTAAAACTGGAAGATGTGAGTCCTCCAACTTTGTTCATTTCCAATATTGTTTTGGCTATTATGGGTTTCTTAAATTTCCAAAGAAATTTTAAAATCAGCTTTTCTATTTTTGCAACAAAGGTAGTCAGAATTTTGATGTGGGTTGCATGGATTCTGTAGATCAATTTGGCAAGTGTGGTAATAAATAATGCCCCTGCCCTCATCCAAAGAAGTCCAAGTCTGAATTCCCAGAACTTGTGAATATGTTACCTTACACGGCAAAAGAGACTTTGCAGATGTGGTAAGTTAAGGATCTTAAGATTTTCCTGGGTTACCTTAGTGAGTCCAATGCACTAATAAATGTCCTTACAAGAGAGAGTCAGAGGATATTTCAGTATAGGAGAAGGCAATGTGATGATGGAAGCAGAGATAGGAGTGATGTGACCACAAGTTGAGGCACGCTGGAAGATTCTATGAAGTTAAAGACGCAAGAAAGTGAATCTCCCCTGGAGCTTCCAGAAGGAACCGTCTCTGCCAACATAATGATTTTATGCTGGATTTCTGACCTCCAGGACTGTAGGAGAATAAATTTGTGTTGTTTTAAACTAGTAAAGTTGTGTCAATCTGTTACAGCAGCAACAAGAAAATTAATACAGGGAGTAACGCAATGTTACCAATATTGTTTTCCAATCCATGAACAAAGAAAGTTTTTCCATTTATTTAGGTCTTTAATTTCTTTCAATAATGTTGGATAATTTTTGGTGTACAAATCTTGCACTTCTTTGGTTAAATTTATTCCTAAATATTTTTTGATGCTTTTTTAAATGGGTATTTTTGTCTTAACTTCATATCCATATTGATCATTGCTAGTGTACAGAAATACACTATTTTTGTATAGTGTGTTGATATTATATCACACAATAAAAATTCGGCTTATCCTTTTGACTTTTGGCTTAAAACATTAGTCCAAGAACTGGATCCAGGTCCGTAAGTAGACCAGAAACCCCAGGGTTTCACTTTTCCCTTGAGGGCTGATGCCAACATTAGTTGGCTATTAATTCTTTTTCCCACATGCACAGAACTATATATGCCTTACTTGGGAAAAAGTTAAAATCATGCTTAAGATCTTAATTTTAATGTACTCTGGTTATAAACTGTCAATACCAACCTTCAAAATAATAAAGAAAATTATAACACTTGTATGTAAGTAAACAAAAACACCCATTGGTTTCTTCCTGCTTTTTCTACTTTGAACTAACTTCTCTTCTGTTCATTCACAGAAATTCTATAATTTTGCTGCATTCATTCAAATATGATTCCAAAGGATGCCATTTAGAGAGCAAAGAGAAGTTCAGAAAATCAACTACAGGGACCATGCACATTGAAAACCCCTGCAAAATCTAGTGCCCATGTTACAAGAAGCTCTCAGAGGGTTGCCATTCCCTGTACAGCTGGCATTTAGAGACATGGTCATCACAGACAGGATAGCTCATGCCTCAAAACTAAAATTTCTTTATTCCAGGATAGACAGCCTGAAACCTTCAAACCAACAAAAAATTCAACTTTGCATATGTTCGTTACAGCCATAGAAAGCTTAGCATTTCACACCTTGTCAGAGTTATCAGGTACAGAACTGTCCTTGAATCTAATTTTCATTCCAACAGAAATGTGAGAAGTGAAATCACTGCACAGAAAAAAAAAAAAAAAAAGAAAAGCTTTCTTCACTGTGTGGTTTGCTGCAAACATGTCTGAGGGGAATTCAGAAGAACACATTTAAAAACATCAGGTTGCATTAAGTTCAATGCAAATTGTCTCACCAGATAATGGCAAATATGAGCTCTAAACTGTTTATATTTAGAAAACTTACATTAGCAAATGTCCCATGAGACGTAGACCTAACTTGTTTCTGAGTCAACCCAGTATATTTGTTGATTATGAAAATATTCAATCTTCCAGTTCTTTAAAATGTTAAGAATTTGTAATATATGCTACAGACAGTACTAGGATACCTATGAGGAAGTCGCATGCATAAGCTTCTTGTAAAATCCCATCTTTCTTCAATTTCGACTTATAGACAAATGTACTAATAAAGAAGAGAATAGGGAAGGTAAAGTGAGCTAATTTTCTTAAAAGTTCACATTTATGGAACAAAAGCCCTCCCCTTGTGATCATTAACTTTTTCAAGGACTGAAAACATGGGAATGAAGGACTGTGTTATTGGAAAATTTTTATTTCTTGACTTGAGTACTGCTTGCATTATGCTTTATCTTGTGATACATCCCTGAGCTGTTAAAAGCAATAGTAATCACATGGTTAGATGGGTGCATGGTTGATGAAGAGATGGATAGGTAGACAGTGAAGTGATAAAGCAAGTTAAAATGTTAATGATAGAGTACAGTAGGTGGGTACAGGAATACTCAGTGTAAATTTTTTCATCTTATCTGTATGTTTAAAAATTTCCTAATAAAATGCTGGAAACGGTAAACGCAAGCCATAGGCCTAGTTCAAGTGGTTGTGGGGAAGAAACAGCCACTCAAGACCCCAGTATACCTTATGGCAAAGTCCACATGCGACATGATCAGAAATAATATAACACTGTCAAAAAGACCGAAAATTAGCCACATAGATTGTGAAACCTCTTATATTTATTTGGCTACTAGACTAAAACATGACAAAATGTTTTATCAAGTTAGAAAATAAAAGCAAATACAAATGGTGAATGCATCACATGAGGAAACCTATTGCTACCCAAGTAGTTTTAGCCCTCACAAACATTTCAGTCACGTCAGGACTATGATAAAAGAGAACTCAGATTAAATCAATATCCAAGGGAGAAAAAACTGTTTTCTTTATCTGGATTTTCTGGGAAGGTCGTTTTATCGCATAACATTACAGGGCATCCTGAACTTTGTGGCCTGTTTGAAAAGTATCTTGGAGTTAGGCAGTGAGAACACAGCAAGGGACAGATAGCCCTGCATACCTCTAGATTTTTAAAATGTTATGAATTTCTAATATATGGTTAACATGCCTTTACCTGGGATTGTGTAAAATGGTGAAAAATATCTTAGTAATAAAATAAGGACTCAATTCCATCTTCATGCCTCCATTCAGTCACAAATTCCTCTCTCTGCCAAAGGTAATCACCCCTGTGGTATTTTTGGTTACCATTTCTTTTCATTTCTTCATAGTTTTAACACGTAAGTGTTAGCACAGGAGGGAAAGTAAGACATGAGCAGAGGAAGTATGGAAAGGACAGCGTAAACAAAGAGGATGCTGAGTAAAAGAACACAGTGTAACAATAACAAGACAAGGGTAATCATGAGAGTCACAGAATGTTTAGCAAGAAAAGTGAGACCTGAGCAGAGAAACATGTACCCACTCTTAACCCCTTTAAGAGTGAACTTTGACTTTAATAAACTTTGTTGCTTCAAAATTGTCTCTTGCTTTCATTCTTCGATCGCGAGAAGACAAGAACCGAGGCGTTCACGTCAATAGCCAGTAACATATGCATTTTTAAACACTACATTTTTCTCATATCCTGTTTTGAGTGTTATAGAAATAAAATTCTATAAGTACTCTTTTGTGGCAAATCTCTTTTCATCAACGTTATGTATATGAGATTCATTCATGTTGTTACATATAGCTATTCTTCACTTATTTTCACTGTTGCATACTATTTTACTGTATGATTTTAACTCATTTATTTATTATTTCTAATATTGAAAGAAATTGGGTTGTTTTCATTTTGGAGTTATTATGAATTTTGTGATCATGGATATTTTTGTCCGTATCTCTTTGGTACACATGTAAATGCACTTCTTCTGGGTATAGTTAAAAGTGGAATTGATGAGTCATAGGTTAGGGATATTTTCAAATTTAATTGATAATGCTTAATAGTTTCCCCAAATTATCTTAATTTATGCTCCCACAAGTAGTATCCAACATTTATAGTTGTTCCACATCCTTGCCAACATTTGATATTTTCTATTTTAGCCATTCTCTTGGGTCTCAAGTGATATCTCACTATTGTTTTAATTTTTATTTGACTAGTCAAAATATTGGACAAACTTTGACCTCTTGGATATTTCCTTTTGTGAAATGTATGATCAAGTATTTACCCATTTGTCTATAGAGTTGCCTTTAGTTTTGTTTTTGATTTGTAGGATTTCTGTATATATTTTGAATTGGTTCCCTGTGTTAGTGACATGTATGGCAAATGTCTTCCCCTATACCAGGTATTTCCTTTTATTTTATTAAGAAAAAACTCTAATTTCAATTTATAATTTTTATTAATAACTTGAATTTTAATATAGTATAATTTTTAAATATTTCTTTATCATTAGTTTTTTATGTCAATATTTAAGAAGTGATTTTATGTCATGAAGTTATATAGATGTTTTCTTGTATTATTTTCTATAAATATTATTTGTTTCATATTTAGTTCTAAAAATTTACCTGGAATAGATTTTGTTTATTTTTCCAAATGAGTATCTGATCATCCCAGCAACATTTTTTAATAAAGTGTCCTTTTCCCTTGTTTCTACAGTGTTTATAGCATGGTTGTATTTCTGTGCTCACCTATTCTATTTATTTGTCTACCTAAAAACAAATGCTTTACGTATTTAATTATTATGACATCTGTAATGTTTGCTGGATGTCTGTAACTCTTGACATCCAATAAAGAAAGTCTTTTTACCATGTTCTATTCTTCACGGTTGTCTTTATTATGCACAACCCATTACGCTTGCAGAAATGGGTGCAAAAATATAGTTAGATAGAATGAACAATACTTGATAGCACAACAAAGTGACTATAGTCAACTATAAGTTAGGGTGTACTTTAAAATAACTAAAAGAGTGGAATTAAAATGTTCCTCACACAAAGAAATGATAAATCCTTGAGGTGATGGATACCCCAATTACTCCAATTTGATTGCTACATATTGTATAACTATATCAAAATATCACATATGCCTTGTAAATATATACAACTGTTATGTACTCATAATTGAAAATAAAAAAATTTTAAAAATTCTAAACTAAAACCTAGTAATCAATACATTATAAATGGCACTCATAAAATTGAAAGTTATAAAATCACTTGTCAATTTTCACAACATTGAGATTGTATTTAATATGTATATTAATTTTGGAAAACAGGAATCTTTACAATTTTGATTTTTTCCAATCCATGTTTTAGAGTTTTCTGAGAGGTTTTTCACATATATTAGAACAATTATATTTGAGTATAATATCACAAAAGCACATAAATCATTAGTAAACAGTTCAGTGAATTTTAAAAAAGGGGAAGTTCTCTTGTAACCAATACCAGACCAAGAAGTAAAACATTACCAATATCCCTGAAGCGCCTCTCCTTCTAATCTAATTTTGAACTCTAAATAATTTGAATTTTCTAGTAAGTACTCTTTTTAGTAGATTTCTTTGGGCCAACATTATTTTTATAAAATTCACTCAAAATTTTGTTTATATTTTATTCATTTATTTGCATTGCTATATATACTGGATTTTGTAAGCACAGAAATTATTTTATCCATTTTACTATTGATGGGCATCTGAGAGATCTCCAGTTTGGGGTTATTGTGAATAGTGCTACTATAAATATGTGTATGAGTTTTGTTGGTTACATACCTAGAGTAGAATTGCTGAGTCCTAAGGTATGTATGGATTCATTTTTGGTAAATGTTGTCAAATAGTTTTCCTAAATGGTTGTACTAATATTTGATATTTTGATGCTATTGAAAATGTAATCTATTGGAAATATGCAATTTCCACTTGTTTCTGGTGTAGAGAAATGCAATTGATTTTTATTTTATACCTACCTTGCATCTAGCAACTTTACTAAAGTTATTTATAAGCTTTAATAATTCAATTATAGTTTCTTTTGGAATTCTGCATATGCAATTATGCTGTATGTGAATAATGACAGGTTTTATTCCTTCCTTTCTAATTTTGCTACCTTGATCTGTATATATTGTACAATGTATACTAGGAATAGTGATAATGCCACTCTTGTCTCCTTCCTGATTTCAGGAGAAAAGTTTACAATGACATAACATTAAAATTGATATTTTCCATATGTTTTGCTGTACATCTTTTCTATTTCTAGTTTTCAGGAGTTCTTATTGTGAATGAATGTTGAATATTACTGCATGTGTTTCTACATCCATATACGTTAAGATAGCCATATATTTTTTTCTGCTAATTTAAACCATATTAGTTGGTTTAGATGTTATTAATAATCTAATCTTACATTTCTATAATAATTACATTTTGTTACTATGAATTAATGTTTTGATAATTGCTGGATTCAGTTTAATTTTTTAAGAATTATTTTCATATCTATGTCCAATAATGAGTTTGGTCTATAATTTTTATTTCTTATATTATCCTTGAGAAGTTTTAACATAAAGACAATTCTGGCCTCATAAAGCAAAGAGTTATGGTAAGGTTGGCATAATTTCTACCTTAAATGATTGAAATAATTCCTTAGTGTAGCTAGCTGGAACAAGATTTTTCCTTATAGGAAGGTTTTTAATCACAAATTTAACTTCTTTAATAGTTACAATTTTATTCATTCATATTATCTGTTCCTTTTTATTGCCAGTTTTGGTAAGTCTAATTTTCATTTCAACTATGTCTACAATGTTATTGGCATAAAGTTGTTTCTCTTATTTTCTTTCTAATGTCAATAACATTTGTAATATTTCCTTTTAAATTCTTGCTATTGATTATTGTGCCTTCTTTGTGTAAAAGCATGTTTTTTCTCTTACATCACAGTGTTATTTCAATTCAGTCTTCAACTCTTCTTGCTTTATACCACTTCAGGGAGTCCTCATCCATGGAGAAGAGCAGAAGACAGCAGAGGACAATAAAGCTAATTGTAATGGTGGATGTTAGACGGCAAGAGTGGTCCACAAATGCTCTCATTCCGAAGGCTACCGTTACAACCCAGCAGGCTACTGATGATAATTGTCCAAGTTTCCCCAGTTAGGACTAGGGAATGTTCGACATTTCTTTCAAATTTAGCTAAATTAACAGGACATCATGTAAATAAAGAGACACGTAGCATATAATTACCAAAAAGAAAGAAGTATGGGAAACAGATTTAACAAAGAATATTCATTTTAATAAACTATCAAAGGCCTCCCTGTCTGTGTGAACGAGTACAATCTGAAACACCAGAGTTTCAGTAGATAAAACTCAGTCACACAATTTCTAGTCCAAACAAGTGTTCTAAATTAAAAGCCTTACCAAATTTGGAAAAGCCAGTTTTTTACAGGTCAGTGTTCAACAGGATTTGAGGGTATCACAGTTTGGGTGGCTGACTCTGAGACAGAGTTTATCATGCAAGATGTTTACAAGTGGGTGCTCTTGTGATCAACACCCTTGGAAGGGAAGAGAAGGAAGTAGGTTTGGGACGTTGGAGAGGTTTAGTTGTGATGTAGTCTCAATGGATGCCTCAGCTAAACCTGGGAACTCTGAAGTTGGAATAACCTTCACGTTTGTCCTAAGTTTGGGTGTGAAGGTTGGGTCTTCATATCCCTAAGTGTAGTTCAGTCAAGGCCACTGCTAGGGTGTATGAGGCCCTTGACAAATATTTTTGGTGAGACCCTGGTCTACATAAATACTTTGCATTTAAAAGTGGATTACAAATTCATAGGCCCATGTGATATATAGTGATTTCTAGATGAAAATTAGAAGAAATATGTCAGGAACCCTTGGAAGAAGGGTTACTAACATATTTGATTACTGTCCAATTGGTAAAGAATCTTCATTGTGTTCGACTTCAAATCTTCCTGTTCAGGTCTAGGAATCATATCTTTTCCTCCTTTATTGCCAAATGTGTCATTATTCCTGGCTACTTTTAAATCTTCCACTCCAAACCTCCATGAGAAAAAGGTAGCCACTATTACTTACAATGCTGTGGATATTTGGAGTCTGTTTGTGTTGAAGCAATATAAATCTTTCCTCTTCAGTACCCTAATATTACTTATTTAGTGCTGGTTTCATCATTACTGTGATGTTGCATCATCTACTAATGACTATTAGTTTCCAGTGGCCCTCTCAATGGTTTTTACTATGTTTCATTGATGGTGACAATATATGCAAGACTTATCTAGGGTACACAGGAAAATCTGAATTTGTTTTTTAGTCATGTTAAATTTATTACTTGGAATGTTATAGCATAAATGTAGAACAATGAATTTTTCAATATTGTCTTCTTTGAACTATTTAGGACACAATCATTACATTCCTAGAACCTGAACTATTTCCTTACTGATCACATATGTTTTACACATAATGCTGCCAGCAGGAAGGATAGGTATGAGGCCCATGGAATAAGCAAAAAGAGCACTCTCTTCCCTGCGAGGAATGTTCATCCCTCATTTGCATAGTTTAAGACTGACCTAGGAAAGCATGAGACAAGATCAGATGCAAGAGAGGACATTGATTGGAAGGACCCATTAGCATTGTGAAGCAATAATATTGAAAGATTTGGAAGAAGATAGATGTGGCCATATCAGGTGGACTGCCCAACTCGTGGCATAGAGCTTGTGGAGGGGCCAAAGGGACCACCCTGGCTAATAGGAGCAGGAGATGCATAGTAAAAAGGATGCCTCCTGCTGCCCTCATTGCCCTCGGGCACCAGCAGCACTGTACAAACAAGACAAGTAAGAGCCAACAGCAGTTCACAAAGGCAATTCAAGCCCAGTGATTGATGTTGAACTGTTGGTGGCCCAGAGTCCTGAACTCATCCTGTGTCCAATGTTAAGGTCACCCCAAATAAGCACCTCAGCCCTATTCTGGTGACCAAATTTGATGTAATCTAATGAAACAAGAACCCAACAGTGAGGCTTTAGGATGAGTCCATAAACATAAGTACTGGAACTCCTCTGGGTAACTGGTCAAGCCAGCACAGGGTTAGGTGGGTTGGTATAAGTTTGCAAAGTATAATAAATAGGAAAAGTAGAAACTGTTCCTTAAATGAGAAAAGCAGAGACTCATGTGAGTACACATTCAGGTATCTGATCATGGAGGTTTGCTTAGATAGGACTGTTGGCCCTGCTGGTCCCATGCACTGGAGGAGGATTTTTTAGAATATTTTGAGGACTGTACTCCAAAGGGCAAGGCCCCTTGAGGCACAGGCCTCACTTTCCTGGGATGGTCATTTGAGCATATGCCTGGGAAGAGGACTAGATCTTGAAAAGCATGACTCTCTTCATCTGCAACAATCACCACAGTATAAAGGTCTGAAAGCTGGGGCCTTTCCTCTGGCAGCATTCCCAGAAGACAAGGTAATAAACTCTTCATTCCAGTAGTGGGAACTGGGTCTTGCATCACAGATTCTACCACTGAGAACTATTCCAAAACAAAAACAATGTCCAGAGTTACTTTACCTGACTTTTCACTTGCAATCATTTATAAAGACAATTTAAGAGGTATGAAATTGAGATAAATAATTGATATTCCTAAATTATTTTTATTGCATGTTTCTTAATCTCCTTGGACTCAATTAGACTAAAAGAAAATTTAATTTGAAAAGAAATAAGTGATAAAATCAGTGAAGTAAATGCTGCTTACAAGTATTGCAGAATGAGATAATTCCACTTTTTAATCTCATGGAGATTTTTGGCCAATTGGTAATAAACTATTGGAACCATAAAAGTAAAGTACATTTTCCTTATACACATGTAAAACTTACTGAATTCCATGAGAAGACAAAACTTCATTTCAAAATAACATTTTAATTTGAAAATGATAATAGACCTACTTCCCATTATTGCATTCACTGCTCCGGACATTGGGATTTGCCAGAAGCACAGTTATTACCGCGATGACTTACTAATGCTCATGAGCCAAATGTGCGCCAGGTGTGAGACAAGACACATTTACACACCATTAACATTCAGTATTTGTTCAAGCTGTTTCTTTGTCTTCTCTTTCACTTTTTCCCAATCATCCGTTTCCAGCCTCCAATGCTTTTTTCTCATTATCCATCACTTTCCCCTTTATAGTACTCAAATTCTCTCCTCTTGCTATCTCTCACTCACACTCCCCTTTCCCCATTTGTCTCTCTTTTATTTAAAAATTTCCTTTTTCCCTTCTCCTGTATCACCATTTCTTTCCTATCTGTTTCCCTTTTCCTCTTCTCTTACTTCGTTTAATGGTTATAATATAAAACTAAAATATATTTTACAGGTCAATGTGCAATAGGATTTGAGGGTATCATAGGTTGGGTGGCTGACTCTGAGACAGAGTTTAGCATGCAAGCGGTTTACAAGAAAGTGAGTGCTCTTGTGATCAACACCCTTGGAAGGGAAAAGAAGGAAGTATATTTTAGTTTTATTTTTATAATAATAATAGGATTCAACTATAATTTCCTGTGGTCATTTTAAGAGATATCCTTATTTTTCATTTTCTCTGTAAAAAAATATAAATAATATCAACTTCTAGAGATACATACATGATTTTTCTTGTTTATTCCTATTAGTCAGTGAGCAAAGTTTCCCACGTCTTCCTGTGGGCTTGCCTGTTGTTGTTCCACAGAAGAATGAGAAAAGAAGCACTAGGCATAATCTTAGTATCCTTCATCATAATCATTCAATTATTCCCAGAACATGGCTGTTGCCTGGTCCCAAAATTCCAGAGTTGACTGGTTTCTTTTCTGAAGTCATGTTGGAGGAGATATTGCGTAAGATACCCCAGGGAAATTGGGGAAATTGTCTGGTGACCAGCTAGACTCCCAGGGAGCTGAGTCACATCATCACTTCCCAGGAGCATAAACAAACATTTTCAAGTTCCACCTACTTCCCAGAACTCTTCCTCTCTTTCATTTCCTTGTTTAGTAATATAGTGAGGACCTCTGCACCAAGCGAACCTTTAAGCAGTTTGAGTTCCACCACCCACACTTTCAACTCTCTCAGCTTAAAACAGAGCCAGGAAAACATGTCCAGCCAGTGACTCAGCGAGTTAGCACACCAAAGGAGCCTTGGCTTTCAGAGTAGGGAGATGGCAATGCTTACTAACTTACAATGGGGCAAGCTTCAGTAGTGGAATTTTAAGTGCTTGGCCACTTGGATGCTTTTGGTCTATTTGTGTGCAGAAGGGTGTTTTATGCAGTCTTTCAAGTCATACCACTTAGTCTCAACATGAACCAGCTCTGCTGTATGATGTATGGATAGCAATTAACATTATCAATAAGAAGATAACAGAAAAAGATGAAGAAAGTTCACTGATCTTGTTAATCTGAACGGAATGTTCTAGTCAAGCACAAACAGACCAATTTATGGCCAAAAGGACACAGTTCATTGACTTTGATTGTTCTTCCCTTTCTTCCGTTTTTATTCCTATGTGAGCTGTTACAGCCTCAGATTCTGTCTCACTCATTCACTCCAGTTACAAGTTGAACCCTGACTTCATTGTAGGCATGAGGGTTACAAAGACTACCTTCAAGAAACGGAAATGCTAGATAGAGGGAGACATGAACATTATATTAAATTATAGAATGGGGACAACCTATTTTAAACCCCCAGCCTTGCTTCACCTTTTCCTCTTACCACAGCATGTATCACTCTCTGACGTTCTATAATATTTACTTTCCCTGTGTATTATGTTTAGAACATAAGCTCCATGAGGGCAAGGATATTTGGCTGTTTTGATTAAGGATTTCCCAAACACCTAAAAAGCACGCCTTGCATAAAATAGGTTTACCTATAAGCCCTTCAGTAGATACTATGGTGCATCATCAAGATCCCCCCTTCCCAGCCACTGCACCCATACACTAGCTGCTGCGGATATTGGCCTCTAAAAGTTGTTTTCAGTTGTGTCCCTCACTGGGTTTTTTCTTCAGCTGCATTGAATTGCATTGTCTGAGGTTACATATCTTTAAGGATGTGGCCTGAGTCTGATGACTATATAATGCAAGTATACAATAGCTGGAACCCTTGCCTGACTCAGAACAAGTCTGAAGGGATATCCTAGTTTCAGAATTCCTGGTAGGATAGAATGAGGCCTTGCTTGCAGCTACATTGTGCGTCAGCTTCTCCTGACTGACTTTAACAGATGTGGCTTCCCGACCATGCAACTCTCTGTCTCAGAGTCTGTTTCCAGGGAGTCTAGTCTAAATAAAGATAGATACATAAGCGGCCGGGCGCGGTGGCTCACGCCTGTAATCCTAGCTCTCTGGGAGGCCGAGGCGGGCGGATTGTTTGAGCTCAGGAGTTCGAAACCAGCCTGAGCAAGAGCAAGACCCCGTCTCTACTAAAAATAGAAAGAAATTAATT